>PVIA01003842.1:0-155374 GCA_004024845.1 Tonatia bakeri
TGAACAAAAGCATGTTAGCATGCTGCCTCACTGTACATGGAAAATTGGTGAACATCTTCAGACACTAAGACTAGAAAAGAAATGGGTTAATGCCATTTGTTGTTATGTCTATGAATCACTCAGCAATGTTATTACAGGCTGTCTTCACCTCAAGCAGAATTACAGTCACTCTGCAGCCCCTGGACAATTCTCAAGTGCAGGTCTAGTGAAGGTACAATAAGTAGGCACGAGACAGATACTGTGTCTCATTGGAAGAGAGACGGATTTGGCACCTGGCTCAACACATTTTAAGAGCTGATATAGCCATCTCAATAGTTTAAGATTGAGTTTCCCTCACCACATAAGTTGGCAATTGGCTTAACTGAGAATTTCTGAAACATTAGCTGAATAAGCCTAGGGTTAAAAAAAAAAAACCAGAATGCTGTCCATTTAACAACATAGCTACTTCATAACTTCTGTCCAGTTCTCATCTGTTGTCCTACAAAAATCCCTTATGTGATGAATTTTAGTAAAACCCTCTAGCAACCGTAACAGACCTAGCTCTAGATACTAAGTATCAGAAAAAAGTGCCTGTGAAGTGTGTGTGTGTCCACGGAAAAATGGCAGTGTTGCTACTGGAGGTAAGTGTCAAGTTTCCTCTTGATGTTGTCAAAGGAATCTGCTCCCATGTAATCAGCCTGGCCTTGTTCCCACCTCTCCTTCCGTTCTTCTGAGGATACAAAAGGCTGTGCTGCAGCTGGGATCTCCCCAAGGGACAGATGTGATATGGCTCCTGAGACATCTTCCTAGAAAGGAGAGCATAATCAGAGACTCCTTGAGAGCTGAAAATCAGACTGTTTCAAAGAATGCAGTAAGTTGAAGAAGGTGAGAAAGCCAGGGTGAATTATCATGCAAAGTAGCAAAAACTGAAAAGTATTACATGAAACAACAACAACAAAAAAGACAGAAATACAAGGGTCATATGATTTTTTTCCTAACAAAATGAAGACTTCTTGACTGAGTGAAAACATTGGGAGAACAAAGTAATCAGGGTTAATGTTTAAGTTCTGCATACCTTTCTACAGAAGCCACAAGAGAAAGCCAGTGTATAGATCAAGTCTGAAAGCTGCAAACAGTTCATTAGAAAGTGTAAGACAGATGGACAAGGGAACACAAGTCTCATGATAAATTCTCGATCTGTGTGGGCTCAGAAAGGTTGAGAACTTAAACAAAAGGATACCTTAGAGGCTAAGCTTCAGAAAGAACCTAACCAGAGAGCCGCACCACTTACAGAAGTTGTCACGTTATGAAAGCGAGAGCTAAATGGTTTGAGACCATGCACCGAACTCATCTGCCTGTCCAAGCGCATTACCACGTAGCATCTATTCTTGTAGCTTCTGCTAATTTAATCAGCTTAGTTTTGAACTGTTTCAGTTCCCATCTTCACCTTTCTTGGTTCATAATTCTCAGTCCTTGGGTTGCGGAAGGAACACAGTGAATGTGCAGGAAATGGAGCGAACCTACTCTATGTTAGATTCTCATTACATATAGATACACAATTAACTTCAATTGTACCACAGAGGAATATCAAAGCTACCTTTCAAAAAGATCTGAGGTGAGAAGGTACTGGAAATCTTAGCAGATAAAAACGCAGATGAATACATATAAATATTGCTTTTGACAGAAAATGGAAGAACAAAATTTCTGATTACCTGTTTTGATGTGTGTGTGTGTGAGTGTGTATGTATGCATTTACATATACTGGAACTCCAAGGTATCAGGGTGGATTCCACGGGACTGTATTACAGCTAAGGCGACGTAAGTCCTTCTCCTGGATTAGCCCTGGTTTTGCCTCCAACTTGCAGTGGGAATGATATAAAGAAGCTCTTCCAAAGTTTTCTGCTCACAATATTTTCCATAAGGATAAGACTCTCAGACCTGGATTTGAGTCCCAGTTCTGCTACTGATTAGTCAGTTACATAACTAAGAGAAGTTATGTAATTCTTTAAGCCTCAGTTTATTTTAATATCTAAAAAGGGGATATCAACAGTAATACTTGATAGACTAGTTTAAGGTTTAAATAAAAAGGGCTAACTTTTCTTAGCACTTACTGTTGTCAGACAATGTTCCAAGTACTGTGCAGGTGTTATTTCATGATCCATACAAAGCAATTGAGTAAGAATGTAAGTGTGAGTTATTTTTCCCTTTCTCCTTTTCATATTTTGGTATAAGTGCTAATAAGTGAAATGGCTAAAATTTATACCAGAGCAAAGAGAAGTATCTCTTATAACCTTATAGTCTCTTATAGCAAGGCAATTAACGGATCAGTTAGACATGATTATAACTCACCCATTCAGTTGTATTCTTTATAGCTTAATATGTAACATATAGGTTTAATTTTTTTAAAAAAATTGAATTTATTGGAGTGACATCAGTTAACGTAAGTATACAGGTCTCGGGTGTACAATTCTATAACACATCATCTGTGTATTTTATTCTGTGTTCACCGCCCGAAGTTAACTATCCTTCTGTCACCATTTACCCTCCCTTTACCCTCTTCTACCTCCCAAAAGTTTAATTTCTTATTCTTTTCCAATTCTTACGAAACAACAAACTTCAGAGGAAGACCTTTAAAGTCTGAAATTGGACTAAGCAGTTTGTTATTACAAATGTTAATACATCAAGATTTCTTTTTTCAAAGATCCCACATAACCATAAAGGAGTACAAACATGGAAAATCAAGATAATCCAAGAAAAATATTTGCTTATATGTTCATGTTGTCATAATTTTCACTGAAAACTCGTTTTTCTGAGCATATGGGAAAAACGAAATAGGTGTAGTTAAATGTTTGCAGTTTCTAAAATATAAAATGTTGCATTCTTAATTTTCACAAATCACTGTTTTAGAATTTATCTCAGGATAATGGGTTAAGAATTTCTTGGTTACAATATGTGGACATAGTAAATCTTCTAAAACCCTTTTTATGCTCTCAGATCTAAGAAAATCTGTCACAAACTTTTACTTCTGCTTTAGTCTTTACTGGTTACATTTCTCCCTTCTAAGACGGACACTGTTTTCTATCCACAAAATCTTATTTCTTTGTTTGAAATACCACCAAATACTCCATGTCTACCAGCATACATTAAATTACCTGAAAGAACAAAACAGAACCTACCTCGCTTAGGTATGACTGGGTATCTTTGACAAGGCCAAACTGCTGGAGCAGAGGTAGCACATTGGTGGTGAAGATGTCCCACCAGAGGCTGAGGAACTCTGGGTGAGTCATGGTGGGATCCTGGGACTCACTTTTGACACTTTTTGTTTTAGCATCGTAAGTGTAATTCCACGGTTTGATTCGTCCCAGGAAATGCACAACTTTGGCATTTGCACCAAACCTGACAAATGAACACAAGTTGAAATGGTTAGTAGATTCTGAGTGCTAACAAGAACATAAGCAACACTTTGTTCTGTAGACTTAACAGTGCACTTTCCATCCTGCAGTCGTGGCTGGAAAGGAAACTGAGTTCCATGAAAAATTTTTAGACATGCTTTTTAAATTATTCAACTGTGCCCTGGCTTGAGTGGCTCAGTTGGAGTGTCGTCCCATGCACCAAAAGGTTGTAGGTTCAATCCCCAGTCAGGGCACATATACGAAGCAACCGATCGATGTTTCTCTCTCACATCGATGTTTCTTTTTCTCTCTCCCTTTCTTTCTCTCTCTAAAAATAAAAAAAACACATCCTTGGATGAGAATTTAAAAAAAAACCAAATTATTAAACTGTATGTTAAATATACATAAAAATTCCAAAGTTCAGTGGATCAGTGCAACAACCAAAACACTGATTCATGGTGGATAGCAAAGGTACAACCACTTAGAAAACCACTTGACATTACCTACTCAAGTTGAAAATGCTCACATTCTACATCCTGGAAACTCAGCTCCTGGGCATGTACCTTAGAGAAACTCTCACATATGTGTAGGAGACGACATAGTCAAAATGTTCACAGCAGCAGCAGTGTTGGAAATGGGTGTGAACTGGGAACAACTCCATGACCATATGTTAGGTGAGACTGCTGCTGGGCAAGTGTCCACTCCTCTCTCAGTCTCCATGAGCGAGTATGTTTTCCTGCCTCACCAATGTGGGGCATGCTCACAAGACTTGCTTTGGCCAACTACGCGTGGGCAGAAGGGACAGTGTGTTTTAAGAAGAGCAGTTTGTTTTTGTTCACCCTCTCCGAGAAGCTTCAAGTTCTGCCAGTAGAAGAACACAGCCTGGGCCGCCTGCTTGTTCCAGAGGAACACAATGCGTGAACAGAGGTGGGCCAAATCTGTGGGCTGCCTCCAAACCCAGGTGAGACGGTCAGAGCTGTTCAAGCCTATCTGCCAACACGTGAGCAAGAAATATGTGCTTGTTGTTGAATGTCACTGACATTTTATGGTTATTTATCCATTTTATTTTTTTATTCAGAAAATATGTATTGATTATCAGTTCAGTAAGCATTCCCACTTTATAACTGCTCTTATGACTTTTTAGGTTTCCATCACTTCCCCTCCTAGAAACACACCACATTCTCAGTTGACTGAAAGGGAAGGACCGAGTGGGGGAGGATCACATGTCTCTGCATTTCCCTCTCTCTCTCAGGAAAAAAATTAGCCGGAGATATTTTCTCTCATTCTATTTCAAAAGCATTCTTTCACTTTAAAACTTTAAATGGCTCTCTGTGCCTGCCCTATGTAGTAAAGTCCAAATTACATGACCTGGTCCTTCACATTCTATTTTTTTTAAAGGACAACTTCTGGTATATTCATATCATAGAATACAATATAGTAGTGAAAATGAATAAACTATATAGCTACACATATAGCAAATGAATGGATTTTTAAATTATGCTGATAAAAAGAAATACATACAAATTCAAATAGGAATACATATAGATCCAGTTACATAAGCACAAAACAAAAAAAGCACTGTTAAAAGACAAGAAAACTACAATCAATGTATATTTCATGATACAAATTTCTCTCTGGCAGAGAGGGAGGTTGGGATGGGGAAGGGGCAAAAAGGAGCTGGTACTGCTTGTGTTCCATTCTTATCTTGGGTGGTGGATATTTTTAAAAACTGCACTTTTTTTGTATATTTCTTTTTGGTATAAACATTATTATTTTACAATAATATCTTAAAAAGAGTAAGAGTTAAGAGTAGTCTTGTTCTGGTTTGGAGGAAATCTAGGTGCATAAAACCAAGTAATAATAACAGTGAATACAACAAGTGCCAAAAGGAAGGGAGAACAGTGAGGGCTCCAGGAATTCAGAGGCAGGGAGGTCACTGCAGGCCAGATGCAGTGGGGCAGGAGGTACTGAGAGAGCGGACATGACTTAAGGTTTGTCCAACAAACCTTAGTAGCTGGGCGATAATACAGGGAATCGTAGTGAGAGACAGCAGCTCTGAGGTATGTGGATGTGCCAGACCAAGCGTCTTCCAACTACAGCCAAGGAGGAAGCTTTGACAGTGAAAGGTAAAATGGGACAGATCCTTGAGTGTTGGGCTCAAGTGTCAAATTTTAGTGTATTAATCCTACAGAAAACCAAAGGATTTGGTCAAAATATGTAAACTCTCTTCATGTAACCTTTCCTATCTTCTAAAGGCTTAAAAAAAATGTCAGAGACCTGTTAAATAGCTATCGTTATCTGAGACTTTATGTTGGGGCCCAAGTTATTTACGGACATGATTGGGAATAATAGTTCTGCAAGGTAGATTTTACTAATGTGTTAAATGGAGGCTCCTAGAGGCTGAGCTGCCCAGAGCCATACAGCTAATTAAGTGGCAGAGATAGCATTTGGCAGTTTTGCCTCTCTTAGGCCTGAGCTCTTACCATCCTACCATGATGCTTTTCCAAAACTACGCAAGAAAAGTAGAGCCTGTTGTAAATTTTCTTCTAAGGGTGACTTTTAAGTGCATTGTGGAATGCACTTCTTCTGAAAATGAAGTGGATACCTGATATCCCCACGCTAACTATTTTATACACAGTATATTTCTCTCTCTCTCACACATACACACACACACTCACAGATGTTCACACAAGTACTTGCAATTTTATCCTTAAAAGAATATAAATGACAATGCTTAAATCCGCTATGTGTAAGGCACTAGGCTCAGTGCGTGGTCCCAGGAGGCTTTTGTTCAAATAGGGAGATGAGTCACCCAATAAAAATAATAAACAATAGCACAAGTGAGGTAACAACTCAGGGCTACCAGGGTAGTGCTGACATTATGGACTATGGAAATTCAAAAGCAGTTAGTGCAGGTGGGGATTTGCACAAGGGGCTTTGTGCAGGAAGTGGGATCTGGACAAGGCCTAGAAAAGGTGGGCTGGGTTGTGGTAACTGCCCTCAACCAATGCTCCAGTGATGATGGGGGAAGCCCATCCCAGCAAAGGTGAAAGAAAAGTGCTCCCTCCACCTTCTCAGTCAGTCACTCCCCAACTCATCTCCCTGCCTAGAAGGAGAACCTCTGTCTGCTTCTCTTATCGAAACTGATCAGTAAGCCTAGACCCATGATTTTCTTAGATGTACATAAATGTCATACACAGTCATTACATGAGAGGTAGACATACTAAGTAAGTTAAAACACGAATATAAAATCTATTCCTTTCTAACCTGCTCTCCTGACACTTTGCAAATACTCAGACAGTAATAAGAGTAATAGCTTGCATACAGGGTGGTGCAAAAGTAGGCTTACAGTTGTTTGTATGAAAAATAATGTAATAATTAATTGTGGGAGGTTGCTCTGCATGGTGTAGGCCCAGCTCCCACTGGGAGATGCACAGGACCCATGGATAGGTTTTCCAGTGGGGAATCAGGCCTGCAATGTACCTGAGCTCTTATCATCCTACCAGGCTGCTGTGAGTTTTGCTTTTTGCTAAAACTCCCTCACCCTGAATTGAGGACATTAACTGCAAAGCAACTTCCTAAAATCCATGCTAAACCTTCCAAGGATGAGTATAACTGGTTCAACTACTTTTGCCTTTTCATTTGCAAATATCCCTCTTCTGTGATGTGATTACCAGCATCCTCTCCTTTGTTTTTTGTATAAGGTAACCACTTAAAGTGAGCCTGTGCATAGTTAATAAGGACCTTCTTGTAACATGCCCAGTAAGACAATAAAAGCTCATTGGAGACAGGGCCAAGGCTTTTGCTCCCCTTCAGAGAAAAGCCATGCCATCCCTCTTCCTCCACAGGACTCGGTAGTCCATGTGAATTTGTCTCATATTTCATCCATAATGACGCAGACCCCACTAGCTGGGGCCCGCATCATTAATAAATAATAATACATGATAAAACTGTTTCAGGTACTCACAACTGTAAACCTACTTTTGCCCTACTCTGTACACTGAATATTCACATGTGCCAGGCACTGGTTAACATCTGTATGACTATCTCAGTGAATCTCCAGGACAAGTATGTGAGGAAACCAAAGCATGAAGAGGTTAAATAACTTGTCTGGCATCACATGGCTGGTGAATGACAGAGCTGAGATCCACCCCCAGCTGTCTGGCTCCAAAGGTTCTTAACCACAACTAGACTATTATTATAATACACTCTCAGAATTGGAAGGTGTTGAGGTCCGCCCTACTTGGTCTCAGGAAGCTGTAACCCCCCGAGACTTAGGCTGAGTGAGAGACCTCCAAACCAGGAGCCACTAAGGAGATAAAACTTATTTCCATGGCATGAATGCTGCCTGTTCTGTGCCTGGCCTCCAATGCTTGATCAGTTAGCCAACGATGGGTAAGATTTCCCAAGGGGAGAATTGCCTAAGACAGGCATGATCACATGGAGGCCTCAGGGAAGGACTTGGGGGACTGTGGAAATGAAGGGGTGATTGACATCGACCCTTGCCCCCTCAGCTTTGTCAAAGCCTGAGTCCTTGTTCTTAGTTGTGAAAAATCCAAGTCTCCTGGCTGCCTTTGTCTCCTCAGCGGAAATAACAGGAACAGTGCAGTCCAGACCAGAGTCAGCTGACACCTGGGGTAATCAGGCCTGGGACATAGAATATGCAAGATCCTGTGAGATCTGCTTGCTGGAGGATGCTCTTGAATTAGAATATGAAAGCACAGGCAGGAACCAAAACTAGCCTTTTAGGTCCTGTAGTCTTTTTAAGTGATAAAACCCCAAACTCTGCCCAGAATCCCAGCGGGAGTTCTGCCAGCACCTTTGAAAACTACCTACTTGTTTGATCTTCCCTGCCAGACTGTAATCCATAAACTGTATCTGTATTCTTAATAAAAGCCTGCTCAGGCGGCAACTCAGGGCACTCTCCACTAGAGAGAGTGGCCATTTCGTCACTATTTCCCCATAGGACTTGGTTGTCTGTGTGTATGTTTTTCTCATGTTTCAATGAGCATCTGCAGCGATGGATACTGCTGGCCAGTATCCTCCTCAGGAAGGGATGTCTCAATGTGACATTTGTTACTCCATGAATTAACTCCCTGCCTATACATAATCAATATGCAAGGTGGAAAAAGTGTGCCCAAGGAATCCTGAAAATACCCTAAGTGTAGTCATTGGACACAGCAATACAGAATAACCAATAGAAAAGAAAGCTACAAGAAATCAATTTAGCACTGTCTGAAAAAAGACAGTTCTCAGAAGGGTGCAATTTGTATCAAGTTTAGAGAAAAGGGGAGAAAGAATAAGAACTGGATGGTGCCTCTTAGGACCAGCATGTGGTCCTTAAGTGGACTGTGTAGGACTGTGTCTAAAGGCCTCTCCAACGCCTCACTCTGTGAATCGGGCCTTCAGAGCTCAAGCAGAAGAAGGTACAATAATCCAACCTCCCCTCCCCTGTTTCCTCCCCTCCCCCAGACCACCACTGCAATACTGCCAATGCCTACACAGCAAGACTGCCTAGCCTCTGCTGAAGGTGGGACTGTACACTGCAGCTTTTGCTCTATCGGTACTACCAGGTGGCTCAGGAGTTTCTGCCACCTTCTTGAATACCAGTTTCATGCTGATTAGATACCTCCTCATGTGGCCCAGTCTCTCCCTTGCATGTCAATAGGAATGCCATCTGGGGACAGTCCACACCCTGCATTTCACTGTGGCTCAAGCCTGGGCTCCACTTTCATGAGTCCAAGGACTTCAAGTGCCTCTTTAACGCTAAGTCAGCGTTACCCTCTGTGGCTACAGGGAGGATCCTTCTTCCTCAAAATTACTTTCTTTACCCACCTACCCTAACAACATAAAAAACTGTAGACACTGGATAATCCTTTCATAGACAGGGCAGTCTTGGTTTTAATAAAGTTCTTGTTAAGCCTGTTTGATGTAGAAACTAAGATCTTAAAATCCCGTGGCATCTAGTAAGATGGGGGAGTGTGGGAGGGACAAGAGGTGAGCAGGACTGTGGAAGGCTGCACAGTGTGATGTACCCTCCCAACAGCTGCACAAACTTCAGCAACACAATGGGTCACAAAATGCATGATGTTAGTGTGTTTTTTAAAAAAACTGATTGGGGCCAGGGTATTCAGGGGCAGGCCAGAAAGAGCTCATAAAGATTCAGGAGTGTGATGGCACAGAGGTACATGAGAGAGGAAGAAATGTGCTGGGTCATACAGAAGTCACAGGCTAGCTTCAGGTGTATTGGTTTCGGCCTATGTCAGCCCTATTTCTGTACAGTAAGAGATGGGAACTCCTTTTTCAGGAATGGAGGTATTACTGCCACACACCTGACAGATTTGTATAACAGGGGTCAGAGGAAAAGAAGTCTGAGAGCAAGGACTCCAATGAAAAGGGCCTGGGTGAATCACTGAACGTGGAAGGTTTACCTCCAACCAGGGCCTTTGAGGTTGAGAGGAGTATGAAAGGCTGAGAAGTAAGGCAGTTGCTAAATGGGAAACATGCCTCAGGAAACAGTGAGGGTGGGGTGTGGGGTGGGGGGTTGGAGACAGTTTGTGAAGTTTTGCATAACGCAGTCATCACAGGGTATTCTTGGAAATCATCTAGGGCTGCTCTGGGCACGATATAGGGGGACCTGCTAAGCCTAACACTGGCTGCCTTGTATGAAGGTTTAAGGGTTACACAGTTAAAACTACATAACTAAGTATTAACTATACAAACAGAACAGTGCTTATTTAAACAGCAAAGAAGCATGAAGGGCTGGCTCTATTAGCTGTCATAGTAAAATACTTTGCAAAAGTGATGAGGAAAAGTCTCAAATGCTGTTTTTGTACCTAGAATTTAAATTAACTTAGATGTGAATTGAATGTAACCATTTTTAAAATATTTACTTTTTATTGTATTTTCTTCCATTACCATTTTCCCCCCTTATACCCTCTTCAACCTCCACCTACCCCACATGTAATCATTTTACATCTCAATCATGTTGCCTGAGGAATGTTTTAAAAAATTATTTTCTCTTATTTTAATCAATGTATTCTTCAGTTATTTGTGAAAATGCAAAATAACCATATCAAAATAAAATAACAGCACAGATCATAAGTATACGAAGAAATTACTTATTATTTAAAAAAATATTTTAGCCTAACAGCAAATTTGGAAGTGTATCTTATAGAAGGGTAACCCATGGTATTTTTCTGATATTCTCTCAACAGAGGCAATAATCAGGTACTGTCAAAATTTATGTTGCCTGGCTAAAAGCAAAATAACAGATGATTGAGAAGGGGAAATGTTGATGGCAGAAGATAAACTCAACTAACCTCGACTCAGAACAAGGATACTCAGAAAATTCACTGACTCACTGCTTGATTTATCCACCAAAATACCAGCCAGGAACAATAAAAAAAAAAAAAAGTTGGGAACATATCACAATTGTCTCTACATTACTGAGCACCATTCATTCTGACGCAGTAATGGGGATTTGTCTCAGCTTGCATACATCTCTTAAAATAAGCATTCTAATTTTAACCAGCAAGGATCTCAAAAGAGACGTTCAGATCACAAGACATAGTCTGAACGCAAGCCAGCAATAATACTGCTTATGTTAGCTGTTAAAATAATCCTAGTGACCTGATATTACCAAAAGACCAGATAGAATGTTCATGACTAGTTTAGCAGTTGACAAATGTAGTTTGTAACATGTGGACAAGACTACAGAACTGTTCAGAACAAAATGGGAACTAGTCCATGACAGTGCACATAGGAGCAATTCTATGTGAAGCTCTGTGTGTGCAACGTTCAATTAGGTGCCAAGAAAGAGAAACAGCCCTGCTGGTGCGACCCTCTCTGGAAAGGGTGGCGGCAGGGTAAGTTATGCTGCGCCCACGCCAGTGAAGGGACTCTTGTACCTTCTGAGACCAACTCTAACAAAAACTCTTCACCACAACCAATTAGCCACCTCTTCTCTCTCATCAAAAAATTCCTCCTCTCACCCTCTCACAGTTTGAATCAAGAGTCATAAATCCACGTGCCCAAGGGCAGGGCTGGTCATGTTGAGAAGAAGTGGACCTGGTGGGGTAGGACTGGGGACCATGAGCGGGTGCACGTTCCTTCACCAGAAAACAGCTACTTTTGAGCAAACAACTGTGGCTACCAGGGACACACCCAATTTTTCCTTGCCTTTCAAGCTAAAAAATCTCCCCAATCACGCCCTAAAAATCAGAACAACATCCGCACTCAAACTCAGTCTTTATAACCTAGAAACCCAGGCTAGGACCTAGTTATCTACACCACCTAGCAGTTGGTCTTTCTTCACAAAGTAGGCGAGGGAAAGCCTCACAAAGCCAGGACACCAGGAAGACTTTCCTGGGGGTAGCATGTTATTTTTAGTCTCTCCTGGATGATTTCTTGACCATTCATTCATTTGTTCATTCTTTTATTCAACAACACACTCTACCTTCCTTCATGGTACTGTCCCAGCTCTCAGCTGAAGCCAACCTCCCCACTGTACACAAGGACACGTCCCCTTTCACCTACTCAGAGACGACACTCCTGCAAGTCTCCCTTCAGCTTTCTGCACATTAGTGTCCTCTCTCTCCCTCCTGATCATTCCCATCAATACACAAATGTGCTGTAACCTCTCATCATTCCAAAGCCACTACCAACCACTCTCCCTGGATCCCACAGACCCATCCAGCTACCAAACCATTTCCCTGCTCCCTTTTTAAGACAATGCTTCAGAAGAGTTGTCTCTATTCAGGGTCTCCAATTCTCCATTCTCTTGGACCTGCTTCAGTCAGGCTTTCTTCTCCACCACTCCACCAGATGTGCTCTTGCAAAGTCACCAGTGACCACCACATTCTGGGTCCAATGACAGTTCTAATTTGTCTTCTATCTGACCTATCATAGCATCTGACACAGATGGGTCACTCCTCTCCTCCTCCAAAGGTTTCCTTTGCTTGACTGGTGTAACAGCTCACTTTGCTGGGCGGGACAAACAGTCTGCAGCTCACCAGTTTGAGAGCTGTAGGAGGGTACATCTTACATTCACCTCCATGAGCGCTCTCCCCTATAGATGGCATTTCTTAATCAGACTTCTGCCTGTGGGGTATCACTCCCTGTGCCCATTTTGCCTATTGTCAGAGAAGCCTCTAAAGGCTGGGCTGGGTCTGACGTGGAAGGTCTTCCCTTGCAGACGAGGGCCAGGATAGGACAGCCAGAATAGGCAGCAGTAAGAGCTGAAGACAGATCATGTGAGAGCAACAAAAACCTAAAGATGAAGTTAGAAAGACCAGATAGCTATGCTGAGAAATGGAATATCTGGGGCTCGACAAGCATCACTAATGCTCAGAAAGGAGGAACAGGCCATCCATGCAATCACCACTTGATTCTTCTCCATCAATCAAACCATGATTAATGGTGCCACGTGACCTACAGGGAACTGCACACGTGAGTAGCTGGCAGGTGATTAGACTACAGCTCCCACGTTCAACTTTGCAGGCCCCAGTGAGCAGAATGTGTGGCACCCTCGACATGTTCCAGGCCTGCTGACTAAGTGAGCAGGTGAGTGGACCAACAAATGGCTGAAAAAATAAGCAAGATCCAAACGACAGCACCTCAGGGTTTTAGGTAAAGAGGTAGGAGTGTGGAAAGAAATGAAGACAGAAGACTATGGCTTCAACGGCAACAGCCATAAGGAGAGACAGGAGTCAAGGACATCTCAGGGATCATAAACCCAATCGAATCGGAGATACGAGAGAACAAGAGAATTTAGTACACTGATGGTTCAATTTCATTTTTGGAAAATATTGATTTTAAAGAGGTCTGATAAAATCTTAGTGAACAAGCCACATTCCTGAAAAAGAAATAATGGCTATAAATGTCCTCAGGAAGGTTAAAGCAGTTAACAATGGAAAGAAGTCTTTTAGGTTTCTAGGCCTAATTTCTGAGACTTGGCCAGGCCAGGTCATAGCTCAGATCACATCTAAACTCAAGTAAAAGAGGAAGTTAAAATGTTTATTTGGAAATTATTTGGTAAATCAAGGTTTATAGATAATCTATTTGACTGATTAATTTGTATGGCAGTTTGAAGCAATGCCAGAGAACTCTTTATCTTTGCTGCAGGCCTGTTTTTATGTAGCACAATATGACACACACAGTTTTTAGCCAGTAAATACAACAGAACACTAAAATGGAATTAATGACTAACTTAAGAAAACTAGTGAAATTCTGTCTAGTGTTATTATACACAATCCAAATTCTATGCTACACAGATAAAATAAATAGGCCCTCCAGATGGAGAAAATGAAAAGAAATTAATATTAACCGAAACCCTGCTATTTCTCAAACATTATGTAAGGCACTTTCAGAAATATTATTTCACTAAGAAATGCCTTTATGAACTTGTTTCTCAATGCAATCATTACAAATTAACTTAACAATTACTAAACCAAGCAATTTTGTTCTCAAATTATGCTGTGTTGAAGAGGATCTTCTATTACAGAAAATAGTACTAATTTTATTTTTTAGAAGTGATGTTTGAATAGTCATTCAAAGTGTTAAAACTATTGTGTATTTCTTTTATGTTTTGTTCCACCCAAATGGTAGGCAGAGAAAAGTATTAGATATGCTACTTTCATAGCTCCAATTTATTTAAGTTCATGTCATATTAGGCTCTCCTCTAGCAAAAACTTCATATATAGCAAGGCTACACTGTTCTCAGATATCCAGAGCTCTAAGATTCTGGGACTTCTAAATGCTGCTGTGGTGATCTCATGGTACACAGTTGCTTAGAGTTAGTAAGACAAGTTTCCATTTCTTCCTTCATGAAGCTCACGTGCTCTAAATCACTCCATGTTTTGTCGTTCTACCTGCCATCACCCTTGCTGTCATGAAGGAAGGCCACCAAACCAGAGCCACTTGGTCCTGGAGGCCACCAAGGTTATTCTAAGCCTAGCAGTGGGGTTTTGAATTCACGCTGAGCTTTGAGAGGCCCACAGGGTTCTTTGTGGAGTATCTATAATGAATGGCCTGAATGTTCAGGATAGTCTATTTTAACTTAAAAGATTTGGACCACAATTTTACGTTAACATGAAACAAAAAAGAAATATAACTGTCTTTTTAGCTCTTCTTAGTTATAAGAAAAAATGTCTGTAGAGATGATCTTTCCAAGCACAAACATACACAAAAACAACAAAAAAACCTACCAAAAGCATTTTCTGGCAAAGGGAAGGGAAAATGAATTCTCTAATCTGGTTTCAACATTCCTAAATAGGCAGCAACTGGGTGACAGAAGACATCACTTTGAGCAGTATTATCACAGAAATGTAGAGCTGACACCCCCAAGGGGGAGCTGTACAGATGCAGCATTAACTCCTGTCAGGCCACGGGCCAACTGACGTCTGGCTAATGGATGGAGTTGCTCCCAATTTCTCCAGTGCGTCACATACCCTACAACTATGCCAATAAGCTAAGGAGATGTCCAAAATTAGCACTCATAGGTTGAGCCAGGAAGATGGAACCATCCTGATCATTTTGGTAATTTAGATCTCAAACTGTTTTTCTGAGAATTTCATTAACAAGATATTTTTAAAAAACTGGGTTCCTGAGCGAGAGAGGCCAAGGTTCTAGCAAACAAGTCTATCTTCTCCCTAAAAACTTAACTCTGCTCCACCTGCTTCTTGTTTGTCTTTGTCAAAAGAAAATAAATGTAAGCAGTGTCTGTGCAAACCAGGCTGTCATTGAAAGGTACAATGTGTTCAATTTTAGTAGTAAGATGAAAATCAGATGGGCTCCAAATGAACCATAGGGGAAATAGCTGCTAGGCACTGGAGGCCACGTCACATGAAAAACACAAATCCTTAACTGCTAGGATGGCCCTGTTTGGGAAGCGAGACCAACTGGGAGGATGTCAGATTCACGGGTCCCCAACATATTCACCCCAGGACATGTGCTCACTGTGCAGAACTGAGTGCAACTGCTCAGACTATTAACGATTCTTTCTCCTTTGTACACTCATCTTTTTGCTTGCTCAGCTGAATCTAGTCAAATTAGGCAACTGCCCTATTATACACAAATTCAGTTCTAGAGGGTCAGCTATCATGGTTTACAGTTCAAACTTGCATGGTTATGAGGCAGTAAGGAGCAAAAAGAATCAGACCCACATTTTCAAGCAAGACAGTTTTGTACTTTATAAGGCCAAGGACTAAGAGGCAAATAATGCAGCTTTTATTCTATCCCTTGATAGTGACTCCTGTTCTCTTTGCTTTACTGAAGCCACAGTCGGTGTATTTGAGAGCTTGCCTGTTTTGTGCTAGAAAGGAAAGACAATCAAGAGGCTGTAATATGTTGCAGACACATGCCAAGAATAGTTAGAGAGGAAGGAACACAAGATACTTATAATCCTTATCTGGGGGATGTGACAGACTCTGCCCAGAAAAAAAAACAGAAAAGGAAACATTTCTGCCACAAAAATCCAGACATGCTCATTACTGTGGTGTAAGACTTACAGAGAGGACTTTGGATAATGAAATATGAGGAGTGAAAGGCCCTTTGTTTTCTGCTCACTCAGGAATGCCCATGTGGGGCAGACACTGGAGAGCCAAGCCCAACTCAATGAAGAGCTCTGCTGCTCACGGCTGTGTCTCAGGATCAACTTGACAGCTTGGCCTCTGCTCAGGAAACCTGAATCATCATCTTGGTTCAACACAAACGAGCCAGAGGATGAAGGAAAGGGCCCAGGCACTCACGGTGAGACAGCGTAGTGACTTGGCTGTATTGGTTGATGAATTAGAACAGCACCGGGGCAGTGCCAAACAAACACATTGCCAAAAACAACCACCATCCACTGAGCACTTTATTGTGTTGTATAAACTCCATCCTCGTGACAACCCCTTGAGGTAGCTATCCTTTTCCTCCTTGTTTCGCAAGTGGGAAACTGAGGCACAGAGCCTAAGCCATATGGCAGGTGAACAGCAAAGTGAGGCCATGAACTTCACCTTTCTGGCTTCAGAGATTACCCTTATGCTATTCCACTTCTCAAACAGAAAGGACTAATAACTTAATGTTTACTGAGCGCTGAGGGTAGACCAGGCCCTGTTCTAACCACTTCATGTGACTCCTCTCTTAACATTCATGATAACTTCTGTGAGATACTGAGGTAGAGAAGTACCAACTTCTACTGAACTACAAGTTCAGTAACTAGTAACCATCCAGAAAGTGGCTACTCCAGGATGTGAACAGAGGGAGTCCAGCTCCACAGCCCCCACTTGTGACCACACCACCACATTGCTGTTAGCATCTTGCTTAACCACCATCACCACAGAGAGTGTTCTTAACGTCCTCATTTACAGGTCAGGGAACTGAAACTCAGCTGCTAGTCTGAGGCAGATGTTGGGTCTGTACTCAGTCTATGTTCTTGACCATGATGTACAGAGGTTGTTCTGTCAAAGGTCCAGGTACCCCAGGAACTAATGGGACCCTTTTCCTATAAGGCAGCCAAGTGCTCTCAAGGTTACTCTAAGCATAAAGTGATGGATTGCATCAAGGCCTCTTCCAATCACTGTCATGTTTCTTGTAAGACAAAGACTTCCCTCCAAGTTTCCTACCTGTTATTACCCTCAGAATGACAATGCACCCCCCAAATCTTAAACCCTCTCCCCTGCCCTCACCATCCCCAACAACATTTAAAGTACTACTTACGCTTTAAACGCTGGGAGGTAGGAGTATATAGAAATGCTGCTTAGGTTATAAATAAATGGCAGGTGTTTTCTGATATCTGTTGTTGCCCAGCTGCTAAAAAACATGTTCAGTAAACCCTGGTCCCCACCTGAAAACAAAACAAAATAAAACAAAACAACAAATTAAAGTCACAGACTTCCAATAATTTTATAGGAATATATACCTAGACCTTATACCAAAGATTATGTGGTTAAAATGCAAAAAACAAACAAGAACTGTTACTCATTAGATTCTAAATTTCACAAGGACAGAGATTATGGCCCCTTTTGCTTAGCACTGTAAATTCTAGCATGTAGCAGAATGCCTTACACATAGGTAAATTATTTGTGGAATGAATGTAAGAACTTTGAAGATTTTCTATAACAGCACAAAAATGGAAATAATTTAAATATTCCACCACAGACAAATGGTTAGTGCATTATGGTACTAACCATTCACAGCAATATTATTTAGCCATTAAAATTAATGGCTCTAATGACTGTTGTCCAGCATGTAATATAAGGATATACTGTGACATACCTAGTGATTATAACTGAGAACATAAACATCCATGGTGGAAGAAAAATATTGTTATATTTTTATAATTTTAAAATAATAATACAGTTAGGGGCAAGAATGAGAACCATATTAAGAGCCTTTCTTTCTAAACATTCTGTACTTGTTAATTTATTTTTATTATAAGTTATGGTATTATTAAAAATAAATAATATGTAGGTTTAAAGCAAAGCTTATTAAAAATAAAACTCTATACACCCAACATCCAATTTAAGAACTGAAACATTACCAATGTTGTTTTTAATTTCTCTGTGTGGGGCTCCCCCATCCAATTTCACTGTCCCCTACCCCAGAAATAACCACTAATTATGAATTGTTTGTAATTGTCCTGATTTCCTCTATTTTACTACATATGTTTGTAACCTGACAACATACAGTTTTGCTGTTTGTAAACTTTGTAAAATTAGGTATCATTTTTTTCTACCTCTTGTTTTCTTATGTCACATTGTAAGACCTTTGTTAAACTAAGCAATTCCACTTAAACTGTTTTCTACATGGAGCACAATGAAGAAAGCCATCTAATTCCATGGAGGTCAGAACAGCAGTTGTAAAACAGAAATTCCCAAACCCATGAGGTAATCCTGGAAACAGGAGTCAGAGCCCATGGCCGGCTGCCTCTGGCCACCACTGTCCGGTTCCATTTACCCTCAGGGAGCCCACAAACAGCCGTGTGTCACACCAGGGCTGAGAGCACTGGTGGAACAGGATACAAGGAAGAAGAGAAAAGGACAGGCAGGAGACTTGTGCCCATTTGATTCACAAACCCTTAGACACTACTCAACACAGACCTCACTTCCAGACGGTACACTACAAATAATGAAACTCCCAAGGCCACTGACCTCATGATGTGACCAAGGGTCACCTTTTAGCCAAAAATTGTAAGTTAAAAATAGGATTAAACACCACCTAGAAGTTTGTGACTTCATAAGTAATTTTAAATTTAGCACTCTAATCATCTTTTTCCAAATGCACAATTTCACATCTCAAAGTCAGGCAAATGTTTTAGTTTCATCAGAAAAACCTGTGTGGTATTTTCAATATCCTCTCTTTAGAAGTCCCTAAATTAGAGCACAATTCAAAGCAGAGTGCATATCTGAGCATGTCTCTGCTTTAAAACATATGAGATGCCTTGAAAACTGCTGAACCTTCACTACAAAATACCCATGACTTTTGTCAAGTATTCTAGTCAAAAACTTCCAGAGGCAACTTTATCTATTCTGACAGGTTCAGACATGTTTAATTTCGATCATCTCAGAACTGACAAACGGGTTCAGACATGTTTAATTTCGATCATCTCAGAACTGACAAACGTAATTAGCAGGAATGGAGCAGCTGTGATCCAGCAGGCCAGGGTGTGGTGACGCAGGTGAGAGAGAAAACAAGGACATGCAATAAGGGACACGTTGCACTCACTTTGCAAACAAAAGCAATTATGAGATTCTGTATCATCCTTCCCCCAGGTTGCCCAAGTGCTAGTAATATCTTAAATCACTTGGTATTTTCCAAGTCTTTTGACCCAGGCATGAACCTGGTATCCACTCACGTATTACAGCATTTGTCAAAAACTGGACCTATTATTTTATAAGACAGAAATGGCCTCAAGTACTGCCTTTTAAATTTGTGCATCTATTCCATGCTTGTGTAGTTTTTGCACTCTCCCTCAGTTTGTTGGCGGCTGGCTTGCCTACTGTGGACAGCAGGGAGGGTGGACCAATTCTTGCTTAAACATGAACCCGTATTTCAGTCATAGGAATGCTTCCTTGAGAATCATGCTACTCAAAGTGTGGTGCAGGTTCCAGCAGCACGGGCATCACCTGAGAGCTTAGGAGAAATTCAGAATATTAAGCCCCACCTAGACCTACAGAAGTTGAATCCACATTTAAATCCCCAGGTAGTTTGCTGGCATATAAAAATTTGAAAAGCAATCATCTAGAGTTTTTTAGAGTGACCCCTTTTTTACTTTATGTCAGAGAATGTAACTGTCAGAAATGTCATTCAATAGAAGATGTCTGAATTATATAAATTAGGTCTAGACATTATAGATAAGATGATGAATAAGATATGTTTCAGCTCTCAAACAGTTCTCAATTTAACAAGGAGGTAGAGGGGCAGATATCAAGCAAATAATGTAAACATGCTTACTACTATAATAGCGACATACACAAGTGCTAAGAAAATGTGACTCACTCCGTAACACTGACTTCCCACAATACACTTGGCAGGTAGCACCATCCCTGCCTATAGCAAGCACACCAAGGATGACTAAGTTCCAGTCTATAAATGGCCCCATTTTTGGGGCTATTTCTATGAGGTTTACTAAGGATCATCAGATTAACCCAAGGTTAATCCAGAAAATCCAGGCACTCAGCATCATTGCATCTCACTGGTCTGTACCCATTTAAGCCAAGAACAATGAATTTACTTTCCTTTTTATGTTCCAGCTTTTTTTTTTCACCTTAAAGAAAAGATCCTTAATGATCAAGCTATCATTTACATAAATTCAAGAAAACATTTATTCTTGGCTTAATTTTCACTTTCTCAGTCTAAGGCAAGTATTCCTAGTCTAGATTCCCTTGGCACTCCGAACTGATCATAATCATAATTACATAATTAATTGAATAATTAGCTAAGTGTCTGTAAGATCTCATAGACTATAAGCTTTAAAGTCTGCATTTTTCGCCAACCTATTCCTAGCTCTTAAAATTAGCATACTGCTCAGATTAGAAGCTAAAATAATTTTTGAAACACTGAACAAATGAACTACAGAAATATAGGCAAAAGCAATATTTCCAACAATACTTCCAGACCCACAAAACAATGAAAGACTACCAACTGTGCTACTGATATAAAAAGACAAAGTATTTCTAGATACTGTAGCTCAGAGGGATTTTAATTTATTGTGGCTATAGAGATAGAAGATTTAAGCCTCAGATTCTTCATCTGCAAAATGTGGAATATGTCAGCTGCTCTCTCAGAGAAGTGAATTTTAAGTGGTTAATCTTTAAAAAGGCCAGTGCAATGGCGATTGTCCTTCATTCTGTATAATTCGAAAGATATATATTTGTGAATGTTACAGTATGGGATAATTAGGAGAAAAGGAAAAAAAACTACACATACAACCCAGCCATAGAGTTGAGAGAGTCTCTGGTTCTACCACCAGCTCTGGGGTACTGGGTAGTCTGCTGTCCTACACTGTAAGGACGGCAGGTTCCCAGGACTAGCTGCACAGCAGGCCCTTAGTAAGTATCTGTTGAAGGAATACATTAAAGACTGAGTGAATGGATGACTACCTCATAGGCCTGTTGAAAAATAAGTGAAAAGTAAGTAAAATGATGAGCATTAGAGCCTGTACACATGTAACACTTCAGTCCCTTCCTTCTTCTCTATTTCTCACCGGGTTCACGATTTCTGTTGGTTAGAAGGCAAGAGAGAAAGAGATGGCAAAGTTAAAAAAAAACACTCATGGGTACAATGTCATAAAAATAGCTCTTATGAAAAAAACTCATGTGTGCTCACTTATTTCACCACTACATTATAACTTTTGCTTTTCACTTTTACTTATTCAAGATACTTATTAGCCGAACTATCAATTTAAATGACACAAATTCAAGAGAACAGAGAATTTTCAAATCAATTCACGAACTACCCTAAGGACCACAGGCAGCCTAGTATTCGGGCAGCTGGGACAAGCCAACCACAGACAAGTATTCAAGGTGGAATCTATCAAGTCAGGAAACCAAGTGAGGTGGACCTGAATTTCTCGCTAATTTGATTTGGACAAGTACTATCTGGAAATACCTCTCCACTTCATTCCTTTTTTGGGCAGGTTCAACCTGAAGCCTAACTAACAACAAAGATTAGGGAAGGTGGCACTGGGATAAATTTTCAGCTTAATACAACTTAAGCACCAAACCTTTTCTGTTAAAAATTATTTTAAAAACTTATTGTACTCTCTTGGTTTACTACATCTCCAAGCATAGAAAAAAGATAGGACAGTTTAAGAGTCTCAGTGACAACTCAGAATTAGACTACGAAACATGCAGGTGTAAGGTCCTCTTAGCAGAGCTTGGATTCTGGTGAAACTTATCTAATATTCTCTCACCAATTTATTGTCTCCTATACTTCTTGAAAATGCAACCATAGATGAAAATTGTATTACTGTAATAAAAAGTTCAGGGTATTTAGGTTATGGTAATTAAAAGGAGTCCCAAGATTTTTTTTAAAAAAACATCAAACTGATAAATATGAATTGCTTTTATTAGGTTTTTGAAACTAACACATGCAGATGAAATTTAACAGACAGTAATTTTCAAACACTAAACTCTTGTCTTTAACTATGAGGACCCTTAATTTAGATATTAGGTTGGCCAAAAAGTCTGTTTAGTTTTTTCTGTAAAATAAATGACACATTTTTCATTTTTACCAATAACTTCATTGATTTGGATATTTTGAGTATGTCAGCTATCTCCTGCTATTGGCTTCTAGTGGGTTGAGGCCAGGGGTGCTGCTAAACATCTTCCAGTGCATAAGCCAGCTCCACAGCACCTTCTCCATACACTGCACAAATCTTTTTTTGCACTTTAGTTGTATTTTTACATTTCTTGAAATAATAAAGCATAATATACCCAATTATTGTGTATTTTCTTCCACCTTCAATATTAAAAATGGTTACACAAAAACTCACCAATTTTGATATTTTTTTTAAATGCATGCTAAAATGACAGCTGTCACAATCCAATCTAACAAAATTGTTTCATATGAAGTTAAAGAAAACTAAGCACTACTGGAGTCATTGTACAGAAAAAACTAAATGAACTTTTTGGCCATCCCAATGCTTTAGAGTCACAGGGGAGAAGAAAACAAACCTCAACTTGCATTCACATTGACTTCTCCAAATTAAGCATCAAGTGCATCAGTTTCATTGCACCTGACTGTGTGGAGACGGAATTTCTGATTAGTATCTATGATATCATAACCTCTCCCCCTTTCATTGCTACCAAGTCCGGAAGTTAACGTTATCTTGTCACATTTTATGAAATGTTAGTTTATATCTATTTCACAACAGCTGTTGTTCAACTTTCAGGAAGCATGTAACTTCAGTTATGAAGTAAATGCCAAGACAGCTTGCAAATACAAACAACAGTACAGGAACTTAGACACTTCTGAGAAATTAGACACCAAAAATTATGGGAAATTATACGCCAGCCAGCCATGAATCAGGTATGTAGTCACTAGCTCCAAATTCTAACACTCTATACATCTGGGAAGAAAGAAATAAAGGTACCTAGCATGATTTTCCATATCAGGATTATTCTCTTGGCCAGAGGTGGTGGTGGCAGGGAGGGGGGTGTGTCTGAGGACCAGCGATTAGAAGTATGACAGCCACATTCTTTCCCAGTGGAAGACCTGTGAAAGCAGCTGCAAATGCTCAGCCATCAGCAGCCTGTGTGGCTTGTCAATGGACACCAGGCCCCATCAGTTTTTGTTGAATGTATGCAAGAAATTAAGCAGAACTCCAAGATATTCAGACTGAGATAGAGTCATCTGCAAACCAGTTTTCTTTAATACCAGCTTAAAAATGCTGGGGCTTAAGCCCTCGTTCAATAAAACTGAGGGATGGGTAGACAGATACCTGTAGATATTAGAAGATATATGGCATAGTGAAAGGAAATATCTGAAAACGTTCGTCTCAACTACGGCATAACACCTAAACAAAACTGGGCACTGTATGAAAAACCTGAGGCACAGCAAGGTTACTGCCATTAAAAAGGATGTAGCTCACAAAGAAATCTTTTATTAATATTAAGCGTAAGTCCAGTATGTCTTTGTGTCACACAGGTATAGATTCAATAAGACAGTACAGTAGTCCCCCTTATCTGCAGGGCATACATTCCAAGATCTCCAGTGGATATCTGAATCTACGAATAGTACCAAACCCTGAGTACACTGTGTTTTTTTCCTATACATACATGCATACATACACCCACACACTTTATGACTTCTCTTTGGCATATCTGAATTGCTAGCATCACTACTCTTGTGCTTTGGGGTCATTTTTAAGTTAAATAAGGGTTACTAAAACACACGCACAGCAATCAGGGACAGTTGATCTAATAACTAAGATAGCTACCAAGTGACTAAGAGGTGGGTAGTATATAAAATGTGGAGATGCTGGACAAAGGGATGACTCAGGACAGAGCAGGACAGCATGAGATTTCATAATGCTACTCAGAATTGTGTGCAATTTACAACTTCTAAATGAATTTTCTAATGTTTAATATTTTCAGACCATGACTGACCAGAGATAACTGAAACCACAGAAGCAAAACCGTTCATAATGGGACTACTGTAAACCCCACCAGGGAAGAGTAGGCTCCCACAGTATGGAGTAAACTTTCTTGGATGAGTAAAGCTTAATGCATCAATTGAAATCAACCTTTCATTTAAGAGCTCCTATTTTATTCTTCTGTTGAATTTAAAAAACATATTGAGAATAATTACAAGTTCCCAACTGCAGAGTTAAATTTTCAACTCTGTCAATTAAGCAGTTAACAGAGAAAATTCAACCCTTTATTATCAGAGAACTAGTGTATGGAACACCTTACAGAAAGGCCAGCTTTTGGAAACCCTGCTGTTGAATAATGAAGTATCCTAGCAGGGACAGAGAAAAATCTTTCAGTGTGTTGACATTCTGGCTGCAAAAGCAGAAAGTGCTTTCTTGTTGAACATTTTTTACGCATCCCTGCTTCTTAACAACAAATTCATCAACTCCTCTAGCACCTCTTTATTTTAGAACAAGGTAGATAACCCAGGTTGGTCTCTACAAGTTTTACTAGTTTTATATTCTAAAACTGTAATCATGACACATTATTGTTTGGTATCTAACTGTTTATCTCTCAACAACGAAATCTAATACTCTTCTAGATCAGAAATTGAACTCTCTTTACACTCTTACAATCATGTGGATTTTAGGCCACTGGGTCTACTTTAGAATGTGACTTGCTTACTGAAACTGAGAATTTACAATAATTTCTGGCAGGATTACACTACTTCCTTCAGATTCAATGAGAGGAGGTGAAGAAAGCTACACTCTTACAGGAAGGGTAAGATAAACAGCAGATTTCTGCTAAAAATACTCTTACTTTCCTTTTATTCAAAGGTAACTGTTTTAGTATAAGCAGTAGAAATAAGGAATACATGTTTTGAATTCAAATGCTAATATTGCTTTCATTCCTTATATGAAAGGAAAATAATAGGAACTAAAAAATAAGTCAGTAAAGTGAAGAAGTTACATTTGGGCCTGACCACAATGAACACTCAGCACAGTATTTCTTACTTAAGACCGATTAATGGCAGATGCTGCCATTTATTATGGTCCAGGTATTTCTGCTGTTTTGGAGCATGTAATGTCCTGGCAGAGCATTTTATCAACCTTAGGATTATTGACATTTTAGGCCAGATAACTCTTTGCTCTGTGGGCTGTCCTGTGTGTTGTGGAATATTCAGCAGCATCCTTAATCTCTACTCACTAGATGCCACTGGCATCTGCCCCATCCAGTTGTGACAAACAAAATGTGTCTAGATGTTGCCAAACATTCTCTGGGGGGCCAAATCACCCCAAGTTGAGAACTACTGGCACAGAATATAAAGAAGTCCAATACTGAAACAAGATTAAGACTTAAACTTCTCCAGTCTTTTCAATAACAGTTCAAATAGCTGCATACTCCAAATCCTCAAGTGACTGAAGAGAATTCAATTTCGGTGTATAGTAATAACAAAAACCCAATTTCAGTGTTAAGTACAACTTAAGATGTTTTAACTTCAAACAGACTTTTAGACTTAATCTTGTAATTAAGCTTAAATTTCAGATTTTGATTTTTAAATTTATACCAAGTTAATAGAAATGAATCCTCACATCAGCATCCAGCCTGAATCTTATGTCCACTGAGGAAGCCTGTTTCTGTTAGTTTCAAATGATCTACTCACTGAACCTCAGGTCTGCTCTTGGAGTGGGGAGAGAAGGAAGCCCCTGGAGCCTATTGTGCTGCCAGAGCTCAGTGCTCTACCCCAGCCCCATGTTCCTGGCTTGGGCTTTTGCCACTATGTCAAGTATCTGACAGTGAGTCACTGCTGAGAGGGCTTCTTCTTAGAGCATGTCCTTCTTTCTAGATACACTGGGTCTTTCCTTTATTCAAAGGATTCATCAACATTAACTTTTAAAAAGCTACTTTTGCATTTTAAGTGCTACTTTGTCTTGCTGTGTATGCTTTTGCTGTTAAAAAACAGATTATTTATTATTTCAGACACTGTCCTAAAATGAAAGCATACTTACTAATTCATTTGATCAAAATTCTCTGAAGGATGTGAGATCCTAAATCACAAGCAGTCAGAACTGTTCTATATATACATTATTGTTACAGACACACTTATCCATTATGGAAAATGGATGCTGACTTTGCGAAGGATCTACTCTTCAGCCTTGCAGATACCACTCTATCTGATGCAAAGCTGTGCAGAGAATAAGAATATGGAGACAAAGACTATTCACATAAACTTTCTATCTTCTTTTTTAATGTTTTCCAAGAGAACAGAGTCAAATTATTAGGTTTACCCCTCCAAATTCCATGGACACAATGCTTGGTTCTGTTAGGTCTTACATCTAAGTTTACTCAGATTTAAAGATAGTTGTTAAAGTTTTTTTTATTTGTGTCATGGTCTTTTGAATTCTTGAATAATCATAATTCATTTGTCATACTTTAATTTAGACACAGGAAAGCCAATTGAAGACATGTCTGTAAACTGCCTGTCCTAGGTTACGTTACTCTTATGTATCTATAAAAAAAGATGCATGTGCACACACGAATACACAAAAGTATTTCCAAAAGTGCACAACATAACATGCTTGCTACATCCCATGTAATGCTGTATTCCAGGCACAAGGAGCCATTCCAACAATATCCCCATGAACAGCAGCCCCCACAAGTTACTAACAGCTTAACAGATATAAACATAATAGATACATACCATCAAAACTACCTTGCTCAGAAGCCATGTGCAACAGCTGATTGTACGTTGCCACTGAAGGCTGATAAACAAAGACTCCGGAATTGAAGCAGTCAGGCCACCCTGGGTCTGGTGCTGCTGACAATTCTTCTCTCTCAAAAAGATCATCAATATTTGCTAGGACCTGAATCAAAAGGGGAGAGGGAAAACATTTACAGAAATGTTCTGCTGCAGTACACCCTTCTTAAACTCTCCCCAAGTTATCCAACACAAAAGATGCAATCTGTAGTTGGTCTTAATGATTCAGATACAGCTGTAAGGCAGACATGGCCTACTCTGCTTTATCACCTGACACCTTTTTAAAATCTGAACTTTACTGTCATGTCTTGACAGCATTCCCCAAATGCCTAATTCATCTCATTACTATATACAACTTTTATTTTATTTTTAAAAATATATTTTACTGATTATGCTATTACAGTTGTTCCACCTCCCCCCCAACTTTATTCCCCTTCACCTTGCAAGCCCCTCCCACCCACATTCCCCCCACCCGGCCCTTAGTTCATGTCCATGGGTCATACATATAAATTCTTTGGCTTCTATATTTCCTAAACCATTCTTAACCTCCCCCTGTCTATTTTGTACCTACTAATTATGCTTCTTATTCCCTATACCTTTTCCCCCATACTCTTCCCTCCCCCTAAACAATGATAACCCTCCATGTGATCTCCATTTCTGTGATTCTATTCCTGTTCTAGTCCTTTGCTTAATTTTTTTTAATATACCTGTGTGTATGTATATATGCACATACATCTTTTTAGCCATCAACGCCACACTCACCAGAGTATCTGCATCCATGAACACACATTTTGAATACTGTGTAAGTGACCAGCAGTGGAGTTTAGTTAACGTAACACCCAACTCAGGCCTCTTCATTAAGGTTAGATGAGCAGAATCACCACTGTCCAAAACGTCTACCATGATGACTTCATCAAAGACTGTCTCTAAAACTTTTCTGTCAAAAGAAAATTCAAAAACAGAGCTTAGTATCTTTCTAGAACAAGTGGCATCTAACATAAGATTGCATTCTTATTAGCCTATCCATGCATTAGTAGAGCAAACTGTTACTTTGGCATAGTATAATCTTTTAAATATAGCCTAATTCACCTCAGGACAAATTATGTTAATTTGCATGTACAGTTAACTTCACTAAAATAATAAGAACTGCTTATGGTGAGCATGGAGTACTTGTCTTAAGACTTTACTATAGAAGTTTTCTATATTTTACTGTACTACTGATTATGAGGCAAATTATGGAAATAGCCTGTAAAAGTGTGACTCACATGTGGTAAGAGTATATCTTTGCAACAGCCTATGTATTTAACTATGATATCTTATTAGAACTGATTCTGACTACCACATATTTTTACAAATCATGCTGAGTAAATTACATATAACATTTGCAATGATGCCTTTAACTAATCATTTTTTGCTGAAGAAGTTGACAGAGAATTGCTTGAATACGTGTGTTCCAGAAGAAGTGAAAGGACTCAGTTATTTAGTTGCCATGTTTTTAGAATAGAATATAGCCAGCATTTATTATGTGTTTAGCACCTGTGGCATAATGAGAGACTCACTTCAGTTTCTGAAGTACAATTCTTCTCTAGGCCCCAAATTAACTAAAGATTTATTTTAGAAAGCAATCTTGAGGTGGATTAAGGGGAGCTATACTTAGGTAAGACACTAAATTCAGCACAAGTTATAACGTATAAGGACAGATCATCATCAAAAGTTTGTAATATCCAACAAGCAGAACAAAACTGGCATTATATTATGTTTCCACAGTACATCTGTCTTCTTACACACGTCCTCACCAAACAGACTACACATTACGACATACACATTAGGAGGTAAACTTTTTGGCATTTCTGAAATTACCCTTTAGAAACAAGGTTGTTTGTGTACATGTATGTATGTAGGTAGATATAGATACATGTCTTCCTTTTCAGGCATGTGCTTACATATTTTCAAAAAATCAGAAAAAGATATTTTTAATTTGTAAGAGGGACAGAAGAATGAAAAAATAAACACAATACAGAGCTGCTAGTGTGCCTATTTTGAATATTGTTAGTATTATTAACTATGTACTTCATTCAGATACTTCAAAATTTAATTCCAACAAATCAGGGTGCCCCTCAGAGCACAACCCCAAGTTCAGAAAGTCTGTTGGCAAATATACTGACCTTTTCATTTACAAATAAAGATATTTAGGTTACAAACATCAACTAGCAGTGGAGAAAACTGCTATTTTCTTTCAAAGTCACCTGAGGATTCCCTGGTTTGAGACAGGAAACCAAGTAGCCCTTGCTGCATTTTGGGAAAGGAGTGCATGCAACGTGTGATCACATAAAGGGGACATCTAGAAGGAAACCTTGTTAAGGGCGAGTGCTTCTCCTCTTTAGAATCAGTGAGAGCATGGGATAGACTACCATATCCCGGATCAAGCTCTGCAAGGGAGTTTGGATAGAATAGCTCCCAAAATCTAGACATAAGTTTCAGACTCTGGAATCCTTTCCTCAGGAACTTGAATCTTCCTCCCAGATGCTCAGGTCCTGAAAAAGGTATGGCCTCAGTGCCCACTGATGCCAGAAATGGGACAGGAACGTCAGGGCACCACCACAGGCTGGCAGCAAAGTCCTTACCTCATGGAGTCTGAGACCTGTGGGGTGGTGAGCACCGCCAGCCTCCTGGTGGTCTTGTGCTGTTTCAGAGATGAGCCTAGGACCAGGGCTCCTTTGGCGTAGGAATCGTTTGTGGTCAGTGTCACAAAGGCCTGATCTTAATACAAAGGAAAAAAACACACACTCATTATAATGTCCACCCTGGAGAAAAAGCTACTCTAGGATGTTTTGTAATCAAATAATTTGTCAAAAATCAATTCCTCTCCCAATCTTCTCTAATTCAGAATCCAGACAAGCTAAATTCTTAGACTAGCTGAACACTCAGAGGGTGAACCTGAGGCAATTAACAGGTAGTAGTGAAGAGATAGAGAAGTACAATTTCTGTTGCTCCTTTAAGGTACCATGGACAATATTTTCAACCAAGCACAAATCCAACAAATAACCCCAAGTGAGAGTGTCTGAAAGCAGAGGCCATATTCTTCATTTGGATGCTTACATTTCTGCCAGGCCTTGGGCTTTTTACACTGTTTCCTCAACTTGGAGCAAAGGCAACCCCATCACCCCTCAAGAGTCACTTTCAGTGTCTCTGCTCAAATGTAACCTCCTCAGAGAGTACTTTTCTCCCAAATGCTTCTCTATAAAGAGTGGCCAACCGCTGTTAAATGGACTTAGTAATCACTTCATAAGGTCTAACACACGTGCCTTATTTTCCTTGGAGAAAGAAGAGATTCCCTCCACCCTGGACCTTGGCCCCTCCCCTCAACATATTCCTCTCATTCTTTTTCTCTTACACACGCACACACACAATTCTTTCCTATAATCACTTAACAGCTGGGGTCAAAAACAAAGAAGGATTATTTTTCCTACTAAACAAACCCCATCCACCAAGACCAGCAGCCCAGCCACTGGGATTTCCCCAGGCCTTCCCTGGGCGGATTCGGGGGCATACTCTGTTTCTGAGGGGATTTTAACATCAGCAGTTTGGTGGGCATCCAAGGGTACAGGATGCCTGGGATCAAGCTCTGGCAGGGGTCACTCGGGGTCACTGTTGTCCAAACAGGGAGTTGGAACATTTTGTCACAAAGTCATTCTCTGTCTTAGGTTTCCTAATTCTCCCTTTGCCCATTTTCCAACGTGGAGGCAGGAGGCCGTGGGAATTACGTTGAGAAGTGAGAGGGAAGAGCAGGTGGTCGGCTGCGCCCGCAACCCGCCCCCCACCCCTGACTGAGGGCCATCTCACACGCAGTGCCGCCTCTCTTCCAGGCCAGCCACTACTACGTTGTAGAAAGCCTGGTGTTCCCCGCCCCGAGGGCCACCCGCTTCCCAGCCAGTCTCCCTCCCGGAAAGCTCACAAGAGGGACACCTGTCTCTAGACAAGCCCATCACGCTCTGTACTTGCTCCTTTAACCCCTCAAAAGACATTTCAGTCTGCCCCAAAGGTACTTGATGTGGGGCATAATGAATTATGATGTTTCACTCAGAAACGGTCCAGATTCCAGGGGATCTGGAAGAAAAGTTTAACAGGAGAGTCAAGGATTTCAGGAAGCAAGGGCACAGATGATTTCCAAAACGAAGCACAGGACAGAACAAATGCTTCAGACCCTGGGCTGCAACACCAGACCGACCACACACGACAAGGAACGGGAAAGACCAGACACTCGGACAGAACTTCCACCTCCCCACAGACAGGTCACATCTGCAGTCTTTCTGCAGCTCCACTGCTCTAAGTAACATCCCCCGCTATCAGCTTCCACACCACGGGGAGGACCAGTTACCTCAGAGCCTCCGTCCTGGGCAGGTCCGCCTAGCGGCCCGGACACCTCGCAACAAGTGGGCTGGCGCCCTCCCACCGCCCGGCTGCGGCTCCCCGAAACCGGCCCCAAAGGCCTAAAAATAGTCTCGGCGTGACCGCAGCGCCGGGCCGGCAGCGGAGGAGCTGGGCCGCCCCTGGGAGTTCCAGCCCGCGGGCGGCGGGGGGCTCCTCGAAGCCGCCGCACCCCCAGCTCGGGACTGGAGCCCGGGGGCACCGGCTCCCCACCCCCACTCGGCCCCGTGCAGCTACTCCACCCGCCCGGCCTTCACGGTGAGAGCAGGAGGAAGGGCAAGGAAACGGAAAAGGGAACCTGGGCCCCGGCGAAGGCCCAGGCTCTGCCTGCCTGTGCACCACTGCGCCCCCGGGGCTGCGGGGCAGCGGAGGGGCGGCTGACGCAGGAACGCCACGCCCGGCTGCAATCAGCCTACAACTTCGCGGCGGTCCTCCGGCCGGGAACTCCCCGGAGAGGAGGGGCGGGGAGGAGTGGGGAGGCGGTGGGGCAGCGAGGGGCTGTGCGGGGCGAAGAGCCGCAGGTCCCGGGGCGGTGGGGCTGGGTCCGCAGGGCGGAGGGCGACGCGGCGCGTACCTGCCATGGTGCTGCCGGGCCGTGGCCGCCGCAGCCGCAGGCTGAAGGCTGAGAGAAGCCGGGCGCTGGGAGGGAGCTCAGCCGGCTAGTAGGCGCGGCAGGAGCCGAGCGTCCGGCCGGATCGCTCTTATAGCGTCCGTCACGTGGCCGCGCACGCTCCCGGCGCCCGCCGACTGCCGCTTTACTCACCGACCCGCGGGGGGCGGTGGCCCTGCGGCTGTGGGACTCAGGCTCCTTGAGGGCTCAGGCGTCCCTTTGGCTGGGTTCCAGGTCCGGCTCTCCGGCACCTGGGGTCTTGCTCCCATTGCACGCTTGTTTGGCACCGCGCGCCCTCAGTGCCCCCGGGAGCTGGGAATTTGGATGAGAACTTTGGGACGATGGGTTCATCAGCAGGACAAACTCCCAAAGATGCCAGGGGCTAGGGAACAGCAGAAAACAAACGAATAAACAGCCCCCCCACCCCCCATCACTCTAGTTATAGTAATTCATCTGAACTGCTTGAACTGAACAATAGTTTAATTCCACTTTTTTTCACGTAGAATTCCAAATTAGCCTCCGGAAGCCTTCCTTACTGTTCTCACAATGGTTTTGTGGCTTTGACAGAAAAATAGCATGAATTTGAAGTACTTTATTTAGATTCTTGAGACCCTCTGCATCAATTAGATATTTAAATGTTTCATTTAACTTTCATAAAAACTTGAAGAAATAGGTGCTATATCCTTATTTTTACAAGTGAGGAAACTAAGGCCCAGAAAAGTTAAATTTACTTATCTATGGTCAGAGATCTCGGGTAAGTAGCGAAGGCAGAATTTAAACCTTGGCAGTTTGACTTACAAAATTGATCTTCCCACTGGCAAGGCCATCATATCTCTGGTACACTGGTGCCCTAAAAAGGTTAGTAAATTATGGTAACTGTGGTTGGGTAACATACTTGTTTAGATTAACCTGTTTCATGAATCATGGAAGGGTGAATCTGTCACTTTTTTAGGAAGTTGAGAAATAGCTCTCTAATGTGATCACACCCTTCTCCTCTCCCCATACTTTCCGCCAGGAAAGCAGCTGTAGCACAGTTCTCTGCAAACAATAGTTGCTCAGTAAATGCTAAATGGATCCCAAAGAGGAAGTTGACAACATCAGTTAAAAACGTGAAATAGATGCTTAAGAACAAGTGATTTATTTACAAAGTTGGTATTGCTATTCTCAAACCAATTATATCACTGTTTCCTCAAGTATAGGCCTGGGGCTTCTACATCAGAATTGCTTGGGACACTTTCTAAAATGCAAATAATTTGGTCCTAAACTCAGACCTGAATTTTGGGCAGAACCCAAATATCCACATTTTAAATATCACCCTCCAGAAGACCCTCTTGATCCTTCCTTTGCTTTTCTTGTGGCCCCACTAAAGCGTGGAAACCACTGATTTACTTGGCAAGACCTCTTGGTTACTTGAATTATAAACTCCCTTTGCAGGAAATGGAAATGTGGGGGTAAAGGGTTTCCACTTACTCAACCCGGTAGGCTTAGGAAAGTTGGAGCTCTTTAAGGAATATAAGGGCTATACTTGAATGGTACCTACCTGGGGAGAAGGAAAACTGAGAGTGGTCCCTCCAGGTCTGAACTGCTCCTTTCCATACCTGTAGGTGGACCTGGAAGAGTAAGGTTTCCATCTTTAACCCAGGAACCTTCCTGCCATCAGTGACCCATACCCACCTGCTGCTCAAAGCCTGAGTGCTGGACTTCCACACTTAGTGGAAGTGGTGTGGTGCAGGAGCCAAAAGGGCAATACTAAGAGGTGAAGAAAACTGGAACAAGGTCCTCTCTTTTCCACCCCCAGAGTGTTTAAGTAAGATCCTTAAATACAGCCTTTTTTCCTGTGACATGCGTATTTACAGAAACAGAAAGGTTATAGCTTTTACAACATTTTGAGGTTGCTACAATCTACTCTTACTTTTTTTTTCAGGAGAGTTGTGTGCATCTATAATACTGTTAACTCATTAGGGTGACTACGAAATAGGTTGAACTATCATAAATAAGTACATATTGAAATGTCACCCCAAATTAAAGTGCAGTGATTCTGTTACATGCTTAATAATTGAACAGAAGACTGGCATTATTTTCCAAAGAATCAGGTCGGAGAACATGAATTAATTGTAGGAACTGATTCATGAACAGTGGTCTGGTGACTAGTTATATTGTACATGAATAAGTAATTGCTTAGGTATAAGATTTGTTCTATTTTTATGTTATCATGTAATATCTTTATCTTTCATCAACCCATAACAAGACAAAAAAATCTCATGGATGTCTGTGAACTCGAAAAAGATGAAAACTTGCAATCTACAGCTTTCTAACACAAAATAATTTCAAATAACTTTAAAGCATATTGTTCAGAAGGCTATACCAGGAGGAAGTAGCTGTAACTACAGCCTGTGCTGTAATATATTCTTACCTCGATACCTGCATTGTTGGCATGTGAGCTGTTTTACAGCCAGACATTTTATTGTTTCCACTAGAACTTTTTGTTGTTGTTGTTGCTAAACTCTATGTTCACTTGGATTTTAAATAAAATTTACCAATACTACCAGTTGGGCAGGTATGAGATATCTATCAAGTAAATGCAAAAGAGAACCAGTGTACTATTGAAAATATATTACAAAAGATTCATATTAAAACTGAATTGTTTGGGTTTCAGAAATAGAAATAAAAACATCCTACTCTAAATTGGGAAAATTGTCTTGATTTCATAGTCCCAAGTAATAATTACTCATTATATACAAGTAGCCAAAATCCAAATATTCTTCCATATTTCTCATATTATCCTTTTTTATTCATCATCTTTATTTCATGTTCTTTGTCTGGGTTAATCACACACCACCCATCCAGTTGCTTTATTGATATACCTAGGAGTCACGTTGTCTTAATCGCCATTACCAATAGTGACCTACTGCCCGGTTTTCCTGAGCTGCTGTACATTGAGCTTTCATTGGGTGTGAGAACAAGGCCTCTGAAAATTTAATGTGCACACAAATTGCCTGGGGATTTTGTTAAAATGCAAATTTTGGTGGTGGATCTCTCAGATGATGCCCAGGCTGTGGACCAACTTTGAATAGCAAAGTGTCTGAACATTCTGTATTTTAAGGCTTTGAAGGTAGTGGATGGACATACATATTATAGTCAGACAAATATTTGAGACTTTAATTTGTTAACTTTTTTCCCGTGAAATTTGAACTACCTGAATTTCTGAATCCTAAAAGGAAATTTTTTGTTAAAAACAAAAAGCTGTAATCTACGTGAGTATGCATAACCATTAACCTTTTAAACCTGTGCTAAATGTGTATATGCAGCATGGTTAGTCCAAAATGCATTTTAAATTGGCTTTGGAATGCATTACATAATTTTTTGGCATGATACTTACCTTCCTAATTATGTTTTGTTTAAGATAATGCTGAAAACAGTTTGCCTTCCCTTGAGCTCACACAGTAATTGATTGTGGGAGCAACTGACCTGGAAATATATTCCAGAGCAGAGGGCAACCTGCTGGCCTAAGACACAAACAGTTCCCATGGATAGTTCATGAAACAGATATACCATATCTGGCCAGCCACAGGAACTAACTAGTTAACTAATGACTTAAAATTTTACCCTTGATCAACAACACAAAATCTGTACCCATACTTGTTCCCAGTGCATACAACCTTGTCCAATTCTAATCAGAAGTTTAGTTTCAAGAAATATTATCTTTGGAGGCCTAAAGTAGTTCACTCTTCAGTTAAGAGCTGGAGTCCCAAACTTCACAACTTGCAGGGGTCTGGTGACTAGTTATATTGCCTTAATAATTATTTATTAAGATTTAATTAACATATCATAAAATTCATCTACCTAAAGTATACAATTAAATGGTCTTTACTATGTTCACAGAGTTGTGCAAGTATCACCAAAATCTAAACTTAACGTTTTCATCACCCCAAAAGACACCTATACCCATTAGCAATCACTCTGCATTCTGTCCTTTCCCTCAGCTCTCAGCAACTACTAATCTTTCTTTCTCTGGAGATTTGTCTGTGGAGATTTGCCTATATATGGTCTTTTCTGATTGGCTTTTTTCACTTAACCTAATGTTTTTATGCCCCTTCATGTTGTGGCATGTATCAGTATTTAATTTCTTTTTATTGCCAAGTAACATTTCATTACACTATACAGATATACCGCATTTTGGTTATTCATTTCATAGATAAACATTTTAATGGACATTTGGGTAGTTTTTACTTTTTAGCTGTCATGAATAATAGTGCAATGAACATTTGTGTCCAAATTTTGCATGGATATTTACTTTTTTCCCTTCTGATATATACCAAGAGTAGAATTGCTAAGTCATTGGTTAACCCATGCTTAACATTTAAAGAACTGTCAGACTGGTTTTCAAAGTGTCCATCATTTTGCAATCCCACTATTATGAGGGTTCCAATTTCCTTACCTTTTAGCCAACACTTGCTGTCTTTTTTATAACAGACATCCTAAAGGGTTTGGAGTGATATTTTATTATGGTTTTGATTTGCATTCCCTTCATGACAAGTGATATTGGACATCTTTTCATGTGCTTATTTATCGGCCATTTGAATATCTTTGGAGAAATGTGTATTCAAAGCCTTTACTCATAAAAAAATTTTTTTTTTATTTTTGGGTTGTAAGAGTTCTTTATATATTCTAGATATAAATTCCTTTTATCAGATATATATGACATGCTTATATATGTGATTTGAAAATATATCCTCTCATTCTGTGGGTTGACTTTTTCCTTTCTTGATAGTATTTTTTTTTAGCACCATTTTAAATTTTTACATTGTCCGATTTATTTGTTTTTCTTTTGTTGCTTGTGCTTTTGGTGTCAGATATAAGAAACCATTGCCTAAACTATGGTCTTGAAGATTTCCTCTTATGTTTTATTCTATGAGTTTTATAGTTTTAGCTTTTAAATTTAAATCTACAATCCATTTTGAGTTGATTTTTGTGTATGGTGTGCAGCAGAGCTCCAGCTTCCTGCTTTTGCGTGTGAATATTCAGTTGCTCTAACACCATTTGTTTGAAAAGACTATTGTTTGCCCATTGTATTTTTTTGGCACCTTTGCTGAAAATTGCTTGACTATAAACGTAACAGTTCTACTTCTGGACTCCGTTATAAACATAACAGTTGCATTATGTAATACATGTAATGCTGTAATGCTAGTTCCACAATATCTTGGTTTCTGTAACTCCGTAGTAAGTTTGGAATTGGGAAGCATGAGTCCTTTATTTTTTGTTTTTTGTTTTTCCAAGATCATTTTGGCTATTCTGGATTCTTTGCATTTCCATATGAATTTTAGGATCATTTTGTTAATTTCTGCAGGAAAAGAAGCTGAAATTTTGATAGGGACTGCATTGAATTTGTGTATCAATTTGGGGAGTATTGCCAACTTAAGCTTTCTGATCCATGAACATGGGGTGTCTTTTCATTTATGCAGATCTTCTTTAATTTCTTCCAACAGTGTTTACTAGTTCATTACCTTTTAAAACACATAAAACTCAAACAAATTAGGTCTGTTAGCTGCATAAACACCACCTGCATGGCAGCTGATTTTCATATCTCCTAGATATTTTAAATTTATATGCTCGACTAAAATCTGATTATCATTGAGCTTTACACATGGAGCAACGTTGTTTTGCCCCATCATAGTTCAAACTTTACAAAATTGCCCTTTGACATTGTCACTAATAATAATAGTTAACACCTGATGCTAAGCTTCTTACACATAATAAATCTCACGAGGCAGATAGTCTCTAATCTCTACTTCCGAGGCGAGGCACAGAGTTTGTCCAACATTATACAGCTAGTAATTTGTGGAGCTAGGAATTGAACCAGGTAGCTTGCCTCCCCAGTCGATACACTAACCAGTGTCTGGTAATGTGTGTAGGTTGTGCATTACTTGAAAGCTGCAAAAGGATATGTGTACAGTGAAATGTAGCTCTCTCCTGCCACCTTTTTCCCCAGCCACCATGTTCCGCTCCCTAGAGTGGCATTATGTTTTTGACTTTTTCTGTGACTTTAAGGTTGCCATAGAAAACTTACTGCTGTGGCTTTTCCTATGTGCTGTTGAAGATATTTGCTATGTCACATAATGTCCTCTTTGGAAGGATTCATGGGGAATTTTTGGTATCAGCTTTGGTATTAGAAAGGTTGCATCTCCTTAATATTTAATTTTTCTTTATCTCATAGACATTTTGAGTTGTATATCAACATGTTTCCCCACTTGGGGGGCCACTTAGAAACTTAGAGCAAAATTTGCAGCTGTTGTCATTTCGGCTGTCCACCCTGTGTTTACTAGTGCTTTAACTTTTTACCCCATTATTACCCTTGCCCGACCTAACTGATGAAGTTGCTTGAGCTCCTTTGGAAATGGGGAAGGAATGTGGAATTAATTAGTAAATAATTAAATGAGAAGAGGTTTCTAGTGGGAATAGAACATGGAAGATAAAATTTCTGCTTAATTTGGGTGACTGGAGGTTTACGTAGTGATTTGTCAGTAAAATGAAGATTTCAAAAATCAGAGAGGCAGGGTTACTGATCCAGACATGGGATGACCTTTTGTAATCAGTTAAAAATCTTGAAAAGACAAAGGAATTGCTTGATCTTTCAATCTTTTATTATTGGTTCTATATAATAACGACATGTTAGTGGCCAAAAAGGAAGGGTAAAGTTGTGTAGGGCCACTAACTCTTAACGTTTCAAATATATTTCACTTTTCAAATGTTAGTTACCATATTTATGATCTTTTAGTTGGTGGGTTAAATCATTTAAATTAGTTAGTTATCCGACTAAAAATTAAGAGAATCTCTTTGGCATTTATCTTTTCTTTAAAATCAACTTTATTGTGGCATAATTTTTTTAAATCCTCACCTGAGAATATGTTTATTGATTTTAGAGAGAGAGGAAGGGGAAGAGAAAGAGAGAGAGAAACATGGGTCAGCTTCCTCCTGTACACACCCCAAGTGGGGATGGAATCCACAACCTAGGTAAGAGCCCTGTAAACAGACAACCTTTTGGTATATAAGACGATGCTCCAACCAACTGAGCCACTTAGCCAGGGTGAGGCATTGGATTTTTGAATAAAGATATCTAAGAAGAGAAAAAGTAGAAGACACATGAATGTTAGAAGGAGCATGAGAGACTTCTAACTTATGGCCAGACAGAGAAGGAGTTTGGGTGGCAGTGAAATAAAGCAAAGGAAGCTCCAATTGCTTGAAAAATCTTCGTCAAAGGACGTGTTACTTCACCCCCAGTAATCCCTAAGCAGCTCCTAGAATAGGTCCTGCCATTTACTTCTGATTACCAGGAGGGTAATCAGACAGACATTTAATGATTTTTTGGAATGTCCTAAACTCCTGAAATAGCTCCACCTGCCTGAAATTCCTTTTTACAGAGTACAAAATATTTCACCTACAATTAGAGAGAAAAATAAGTTCTGATTAAAGGAGAAGAGATGCTTATTTTACGAGCTAATTAGTATCAGGTAGAGTCAGGAATAGGTACTATATAGATGGTCTCATGTAATCTTTCTAAAAGCCCAGTGCTAGAGATGTTATTAGCTTCATTTTATACTCAAAAATGATGAAACTGAAAGGTTATGAAACTGTTTAGCTTCGATGAATGTTCAATGTGTGAATATGCCTATTATGAACCAGTAAATAGCCTCTGTGTCTGCAGGTATTTTTGTCATACATGTGTACATATAGTGTTCATTGAAATGATTACTGAAGATGTTTGAAAAAAATTTCTTAGTAAGGCAACATGCTTTCAGAAGATGCATTGAATGAAGCATCACTATTTTGTATATAGTGCAATTATAGTAACATATAATTCTCAGAACCATGAATACTCAGTGCTGTAATGATTTCCGAATTGATGAAGTGTTTACATGGAAGTAGAAATTTACTCAGTCCTGGTACTTAAACTTTTTAAGGGATATTTAAGATTTTTTCCACATATATATTTTAAGTATTTTTTTTTAAGGTAAGGTGAGAACGAGTGACTTTTTTGGAAGAGGACGAGTGATCAAAAACCACACAGGTCAGTATGGTTTTTGAGCTTTGAAATACTTCCTCACTTCTGATTGGGATTCTCTGCACTTCTTAAATATGCAGTGATGGGCAAAAGTAAGTTTATAATTGTAATACAGATAAATAATACAATAATTAATAAATAATAATAAATATAAACTTTGTTTTCTGTATTCACAATTGTAAATCTACTTTTGCCTACCCCATATGCTTCTGGTTGCTTTCATTTTTGCTTCTGATGAACTTCCTTTTTTAAATTATATTTTATTGATTGTGTCACCACAGTTGTCCCAAATTTTCCCCTTTTCCCCCTCTTCAACCAGTCCTACTCCCTCAGACAATTCCCACACCATTGTCCATGTCCGTGGGTCATGCACATATGTTCTTTGGCTACTCTATTCCCTATGCTGTACTTTACATCCTCTTGACTATGCTGTAACTACCAAAATGTACTCGCTAATCCCCTCATCTTTTTCACCTATCCCTCCGTCCCCCTTCCCATCTGGCAATCATCAAAACATTCTCTGTATCTATGATTCTGTTTCTGTTCTGCTTGTTTGCTTAATTTGTTTTTTTTAGATTCAATTGTTGATAGATATATCTTATTGCCATTTTATTGATCATATTTTTTATCTTTTTCTTAAATAAGAAAAAGTGATTTGGTGATCATGAACTCCTTTAGCTTTTTCTTGTCTAGGAAACTCTTTATCTGCCCTTTGATTCTAAACAATAGGTTTGCTGGGTAGAATAGTCTTGGTTGTAGGTCTGTGCTTTTCATCACTGAATATTTCTTGCCAATCTCTAATAGCTAGCAAAGTTCTTTTTGAGGAATTAGCTGATAGTCTTATGGGAATTTTCTTCTAGGTAACTAACTGCTTTGCTCCTGCTGCTTTTAAGATGCTCTCTTTGTCTTTAACTTTTGGTGTTTTAATTATGATGTGTTGCTTGTTTGGGATTCTCTGCACTTCTTAAACTTGTATGTCTATTTTCTTCACCAAATTAGGGAAGTTTTCTGTCATTATTTTTTCAAATAGGTTTCCAGTTTCTTGCTATTTCTTCTTCTTCTGGCACCTTCATGATGCAAATGTTGGTACACTTGTAGTTGTCCCAGAGGCTTCTTACACTCTCCTCATTTCTTTGGATTCTTTTTTCTTCTTGCTCTTCCTATTGGGTGTTTTTTGCTTTCTTTTATTCCAAATTGCTGATTTGATTCTTGGCTTCATCCACTCTACTATTGATTCCCTGTAAATTGTTTTTTATTTCATTTAGCATATCCTTCATTTCTGACTGGTTCTTTTTTATGGTTTCCATGTCCTTTTTTATGCTGTCGAAGTTTTCTCTGAGTTCTTCTGCTCTTACTCTAAGTCCATTGAGCATCCTTATAACCAGTGTTTTGAACTGTGCATCTAGTAGATTGCTTGCTTCCATTTTGTTTAGTTCTTTTTTTGAGTTTTGTTCTTTTCTTTCATTTAGGCCATGTTTCTTTGTCTCCTTATTTTGGCAGCCTCCCTGTGTTTGTTTCTATGTGCTAGGTAGAGCTACTACAACTTCCTGGTTTGGTAGTGTTGCCTAATGTGGTAAGTGTCTGTTAGGGCCCAGTGGCACAGCAGCGCTTATCACCCAAGCTGGGTACTTGCGGTGCACCCACCATGTGGTCTGTGTACACCTTCCTCTTGTAGTTGAGCCTTGATTGCTGTTGGCAGGCCAATAGGGGGGATTTATCCAGGCAAGTCACCTTCAGGGACTGGCTGTGACCTTTGATCATCAATCCCTGACCACTGTGGAGGATGAGCTGTACGAGTGGCCTACTCCACAGAGCAAGACTTACTTCAGCAGGGCTCTGGTGCCCACTGAGTCTGCCCCTTAAGTGTGTTGCCTGTGGAGGTGGTTGGGTGGTGATACTCCAATGTGGTCTGAAACTGTCCACTGGGTTGGCAGGCTCTTGGGCTTTCCAGGAGGTGCAGACCAAGGTCAGCCACTGCCTGTGTTCTGTCCGAGGCCACCTGGCATAAGCTACAAAGCAATCTGCAGGTGGCTGCAACTTGTGCTGGGCTTGGAGGTGCCTAAGTGAGGCCAAGCTGTGAACCAGGGCCAGCTGCTGCTAGTGCCAGGCCTGGGGCACTTAGAAAGAGGTACAGGGCTTGCTGAGGCCAGATCCTGTTTGTTTAAGAGAATTTAGAAAAATCTAAAGCATGAACTAAGACAAGCCATTCATGTGGAAAAGCCACTGGAAACAACTTGGGTGGGCCCAAAATTTGGGTGGGGTGGAGCCTCATGGAATCACCAAGGTAGGGCAAACAGTGTGAATCAGGTTGATGGAGTTTCAGATATGGTGTCTGCCTGCCCATTCTGTTCGGGGAGGGCTCAGAAGAGGAACAATGATCTCTGCCAACAGTTCTGTCTGGGAGAAAGCTGTCCCCAGCTCTTACCCTGATGCAGACACTTCAGGTCTTTCTGTATGCCTTTGGTGCCTTTCAAGCTGCTGCCCCAGTGCTGGAGCTCAGAGAGAGTGAGTCTGAGTAAGTCCATGTATGGCCTTTTAAGAGGACCTGCCTGGGGAATCCAGAAGTTTCTGTCTTCCACAGCCTCAATCCCCACTGTTATTTACAGCCAGAAGTTATGGGGATTTAGCTTCCTGCCACTGGAACCCTGGGCTAGGGGATCCCTTGTGGGGCCGGAACCTCTTGGTCCAACATATCCGTCCCAATTTTTATCTGACACACACGGTGTGGTACTAGCCTGTTCTGTGTCTCTGCTCCTCCTACCAGTCTTGATGTGATTTCTTCTACAATTCCATAGTTGTAGGATCATTCAGCTTGATTTCTGGCAGTTCTGAATAATGGTTGTTCTGTAGTTTAGTTGTAATTTTGTTCTGGTTGTGCAAGGAGGCAAGCCTTGTTTACCTAGTCCACCATCTTAGTTTTCTCCAGATCTGTCCTAATGAATTTTCAAATTAACTATTTTTGGATTTTCTTGTGATGACCAGCTAAATGTTTGGTTCTCAAAATATAGCAGGTTTTGTTTTGTTGGGTAATTGAGATAATTTTTATTTGGATTTAAACAGCTAAAAATTTTCCTAAAGTTAACCTTAATCAGCAAGATTTAGGAATTCCAGTCTATTAATACCTATATTCTAGGAACAGATTTGCAATCCATAATTTAAAGGCTTTTTTGGTAGAGTGACTTCATGCAGCATAGACTATAATCTAATGATTTTTATTTGCCAGTTTCCATCAGGAAAACCCCGGTTGCAGCCCAGGATCTTCCTTGGATACGACAGAGCTAAGAGCTGTCTCTAGAAATTGATACTGCACTGTTCTGTTGCCCAAGAAGATGCTGCAGCCAAAACAGCTCTGTCATGCTGCACTGTTAGGATGCACCCAGCGTCTGGCCCGGCCAAAAGCTTAGCAGACGTGATAGTATCTAACCTGTTGGGCCTATCAAAAAATCAGCATGTGAACTCTTTGGCACGTTTTGTTGGTGTCAGCTGAGGACAGCCCTTTCTGAAGGCAAGTGACTTCTTCCCAAGGGAGGTGAGGCCAAGCTGCCCTGCCACCTTCCTTGCAGGGATACTCATTTATGATTCTGGCATATTAGGCTAGAATTGAATTCATCCAGAAAGTGTTTGATGACCGGATGTGAAACTCACAAGGGGATGTCTGTAAGAAAAGTCCTAAACACCCAGGGACAAGCAGAAAACTAGCTTTTAACAAAGATACTGATTCTAGTGACCTGCCTAACACACCTCGTGGATGAATCAGTTCTGAAAGAAATAGCATTTGTCTAGAAAGGTGTTTGGGTGCTGTTTGAGGTCAGGAGAAAAATGCTTCAAAGGGTCAGAGTCCTGCAGATAGCAGTTCCCAGGGAATATGCTCACTGGTGAGGACAGCTGAGTGTTGCAGACAAGGCATGATACCGGCAGCGGGTATCTTCCCTGCTGGCACAGTTTCTGGGCTCCCGCTTACAGTTAAGGCTTAAACGGCAGATAAATAATCAAGACTGATGGCTGATGTTGAAGGTGAAGATTAAATAAGAAAAAATGGAAGGCAAAGCTTAATACAGGAATCCACATTTTTTTAAGATTTGATTTTTTTCTCTTTTGGAGATTTTATAGGATTTTCCGATATACTTTTATTGGTTTCAAGAATATTGAAAGTTGGGTCTAAACTTTTAGGATTAGAATATGTAGACCATTGTGTGATTGTCTCTTAAAAATATGAAAAGAATGAATTATTTGGGACAATATTTCAATACTGAAATGGGTTTTTAAATTGACTTTAAGTCCTGGCTGGTGTAGCTCAGTGGATTGAGTGCGCGCCTGCAAACCAAAGGGTCGACGGTTCGATTCCCAGTCAGGGCACACGCCTAGGTTGTAGGCCTGGTCCCCAGTTGGGGGCATGTGAGAGCAACCACACATTGATGTTCTCTACCTCTCTTTCTCCTTCCCTTCCCCTCTCTCTAAAAATAAATAAATAAAACCTTTAAAAAATGACTTTAACAAAGGGAGAGAATAAGGTATCTATTTTTCATGCACTTTTAATTATTTTACTTAATTTTTGGATTTATGATTCAAAAATAAGTACTAAAAGGTCTGTAGTGAAAAATCTCCACCCCCTGTCCTGCTTCTCATAGGTGTGTATATATATGTGTGTGTATTTATATGTACACGCAGGTGTGTATATATATTTATATATATTTCTTACATGCACTAACATACACACATATATAATTATGTTATATATAATTATATATTATAAATATATTTATATAAATTATATATATTTATACACAAATATATTATATATTCATATATGTGTATATATACCTATATGAATATATAATATATATTCCCCTCCCTCTCTAAAAAAAAGAATATATATGTAATCCCTGTCTCCATTTATGCAAATGGAACATCTTGAACATCTTGCTATATGGTACTTTGCCTTTTAAAAAATGAATAAACTTAATTTTTTTAGAGTAGTTTTAGGTACACAGTCAAATTGAACAGAAAGTACAAAGAGTTCTCGTATAACTTCTCCGTTCCCCACCCCAGCCTCCAAACACAACCTTTCCACTGTCAGCATCCCTCACCACAGTGGCACCTTGGTTACGATCAATGAGCCTACACTGACACAATCGTTATCACCCAAAGTCCATAGTTTATCTTAGGGTTCCAGCTTGGTATTATACATTCATTCTTTGGGTTTAGACAAATGTATCTATCATTGTAGTATTGTACAGAATTTTTTCAATGGTTCCAAAATTTCTCTGCACTCTCTCTATTCTTCCTGCCCTTCACTCTCAACCACTTAATTAGCGATTAGTGGCAACCACTAATCTTTTTATTGTCTCCAGAGTTTGGCTGTTTCCAGAATGTCATATATCACACAGTATGTAGTCAGTTGGAATCACACAGAATGTAGACTTTCAGATTGGCTTTTTTCACTTAGTAATATACATTTCTCCATGTCTTTTTTCATGGCTCAAAGCTCATTTCTTTTTAGCACTGAATAGTATTTCATTGTCTGGATGTACCACAGATTGTTCATCCATTCACCTACTGAAAGACATCTTGTTTGCTTCCAAGTTTGGCAATTATGAATAAAGCTACTATAAACTTTCATGTGTTGGTTTTTGTATAGATGTAAGTTTTTAATTCTTTTGGTTAAATACCAAGGTGAGCAATTGCTGGATCATATGGTAAGAGTATATTTAGTTTTGTAAGAAGTTGCCAAACTGTATTCCAAAGTGTGTGTACCATTTTGCTTTCCCACCAGAAATGAATCGGACTTCCTGTTGTTCCATATACTCACCAGTATTTGGTGTTGTGTGTGTTACAGATCTTGGCCACTGCAATAGATGTGTATCTTATGTTGTTCTGATTTGTCTTTCTTTGATGACATATGATGTGGGACATCTTTTCATATTCTTGTTTAGCATCTGTATATCTTCTTTGGTGAGGTATCTGTTAAGGTCTTTGGCCCATTTATTAATTGGACTTTTTGTTTTCTTACTGTTTAGTTTAAAGAGTTTTTGTATATTTTGGCTAATAGTCCATTACCAAATATGTGTCTTGTAAATAGTTTCTCCCAGTCTGTGGCTTATCTTTTCATTCTCATGAGAGCATCTTTCACAGAGCAGAAGTATTGAATTTTAATGAAGTCTACCTTATCAATCCACTTTTTCATGGGTTGTGCCTTTGGTGTTTTATCTAAAAAGTCATTGCCAAACCCAAGGTCATCCAGATTTTCTCCTATGTTAGAGTTTTATGGTTTTGTGTTTTACATTTAAGTTCATGATTTATTTTGAGTTAATGTTCATGAAATGTGAAAGATCTGTGTCTAGAATCATTTTTTGCATGTCTTTTAGCACCTTTTTTTTTGAAATACTTTTTTTAAATGCATTGTAATGCTTTTGCCTCATTGTCAAAGATAAATTGACTGTATTTAGGTGGGTCTATTTATGGGCTTTCTATTCTGTTCTATTGATCTATTGGTTTGCTCTCTTGCCAATACCACAATGTATTGATTATTGTAGCTTTATAGCAAGTCTTGAAGTCAGGTAGTGTCAGTTCTTCAACTTTGTTCTTCTCTCTTAATGCCAGTTTGCTATTTAGATCTTCTGTCTCTCCATCTAAAGTTTATATTCAGTTCACTAATTTCCACAGAATAACTTGCTGGGATTCTGGTGAGGTGGTAAATCGATAGGTACGGTTGGGAAGAACTGACATCTTGACAAGGTTGAGTCTGCCATATACTCATGAACATGAATTATCTCTCCATTTATGTAGTTGTCTTTGATATCTTTCATCAGAATTTTGTAGTTTTCCTCATATACATATTGATCTTGTACATATTTTGTTAGAGTTGCACCTAAATGCATCATTTTTTGGGGGGTGCTAATGTAAATAATAATGTATCTTTTAATTTCAAATTAAATTTGTTCATTGATGGTATGTAGTGAAGTGTTCAACTTTTACATAATTAACCTTGTGTTCAGAACCCTATTATAATTGGTTATTAATTCTGAATGTTTTATATCATTTTGGGGAGTTTTCTATATAGATAATTATGTCATCTACAAACAAAGACAGTTTATTTGTTTCTTCCCAATCTGTATACCTTCTTGTTTCCTTTTATTATCTTATTGCCTTAGCTAGAACTTTTACTATGATGTTGAAAAGTAATGGTAAGAGGAGACATCCTTCTCTGGTTTCTGATCTTAGTGGGGAAGCTTCAAGTTTTCACTGCTAAGTATGATGTTAGGTGCAGTTTTTTTTGTATGGTTCATTATCAAATTGAGGAAGTTCTCCTCTATTCTGGGTTTGCTGAGGATACCTTGTTTTTTTCCTTCATATCACTTGGAGAATTTTCTATTATGAACATTAAAAGTTGCTTTTATTACTAATATTCCTTACAGTAGCATAGTTCTTTATTGCATGGATATACTATACTACAGTTTGTTTAACCCAATACCTGTTGATAGATATTTAGGTTATTTACACATCATTTGTGAGCAAAAGTAATGCTGCAGTGACTACCATACATATAGAATATTTTGCATGTGTGAAAAATTCCTAAGAGTTGGAATAGCGAGTAAAGGCATATTTTATTTTTGCATCTTTTGCTCATTTTTCTATTGCACTATTGGTCTTTTTCTTAGTGGAGTATAGTAACTCCTTACATATCATGGAGATTATCCATTTGTCTGGTGTGAATTACAGGTGTGTATGTGCGTGTATGTAGACTATTTTAACACAGAGCAGATTCTCTGCCTCAGTGGTGTTCAAACATATCATCACTTGGTAGGAGTATTACAGCAGGTGTTCTTGGATCAGATCTCTGCACCTTATAATTTTTAAATTACATTTCAGTTTTCAGGTTTTATGACTCATTATAATTTTGTTAACCAGTGTCGACCCAATAAATTAAATGGAAATGAAAAAATAAATAAACATTGCCTTAGACTAGAAAATCTAGGTCTGGTTAACTATGCACTCTCCATATAAAGCATCTTAGTTTAACAGCCTTCTCAGCATCTCTTTCAGATACAGAGCCTGAACACTTGCCAATCTCACATTTGCTAAGTACCCAGTAACCTGCACCTTTGCACCCTTTTCCCTAGGAATAAGGAAGCACCTTTGAGTATTAGGGCTAGCAGATTGGCGTCTTGGGAATTTATGCGGCATGCTTTTCATAGGTATTCAGACCCTTTTAGAAGAAAGCAAAGTCATTAAAGGAAACCAAGAGCATTAAAGATTTATGCCTCTTTTGTAATTTAACTGCAAGAAACAAAGCCAGTTTCAGTTCAACACTTAATATAAGATGAACTGCAAACAGCAAAGAAACATGTTTAAAGATAATTAATAAATTTTTATAATATTTTTGTCAAATTGCTCACATGACACATTTTACCAGCAGCTTTCAAACATTTTGTGCACTAGAAAGATAAAAAGCATTTCCTGGAGGTGGAGGAACAAGAGTTCTGGATTTATGAAGTTCCCAGAAAATGATTCTGCATACATTGCACATAGTTACCAACTGCTCAAAATCAGCAAGGCCTCATTTGAGACTTCGGACATGTCAAGGAACAGTGTGGGGCTGATTGCAGTGAATGACAATGGAAGGTCAGCAAATGCAGGAGAGTTTTGTTCAAGTGCTGCTTTTTTGCTTTGCAATCTTAAGAGCAAGAGCTCACTAACTTAAAGTACTTAAAGAGACATTTTCTAGAAGAGATGAAATTAGTTTAAGTCATATCAAACACCATTTAGTACTTTAATTTTTTCCTTTTTTAAAAAAGTTTTCTTTCAACTCTTTTCTAATAAGCTTTCTAAACCCTATAACTTTGTCCCATTTTTTTTCACCTTCAAATTCTTTGCTTTCCCATGTCTAGCAGGTGTAGACGAAGAATACTTTGTTTACTTTCTTTTTATCTTCTTTCCTTGAGGGGACATCCCTTTTGTTTATGGACCACCTGACATTGTTCAAGAAGGATGAGATCTGGATCTAAAAAAGATACCCAGTACAGCAAAGTGCACACTTGTGACCAAAACCTCCCATGGAGCGGGTTAATACAAGGTTAATGAATGCCCCCACCTAAGTGTTCATTCTTGGTCTCCCCTAACACCTCCTTGGCCAAAAATGAACTGAGTTACTCTCAGCATTTTGGAACTTATTGAGGTTATAGATAGAAGCTGATGCTCTGGGAAACTGTGGACAAGCTAGTCCTGCTAGGATTCATGCAAGTCAAATAATTGCTGGACCCACTATATTTGGCCAGCCCTGGAGAACACTCAAGATATCTCACCTGTTAAGCACTAGGCAGAAAAAGTGAGAGGGGTGGGGGGGAGGGGAGTAGGGAGGGAGGGGATGAGGAAGGAGTCTGGGGCAGGGAAATAGAGAGAGAGAGAGAGAGAGAGAAAATTAACAAGAAGCAGCATTTCTTTTCTCACCAAAGTTATAAGACCTCCAGGTTGAATTCACAATAATGACAGGGAAAAGAAAGTTCAAATGGATACATCCCATGCACTGCATTAAAAATGGGGCCTGAGCATATGCAAACAGCATGTCCACTGCAGTGCTGAAGTGATGAGGTGACGGCAAAGCACAGGCTCTGGGGTAAGAAATAAGCTTGTGCTGAGAAACCATCTGGGAAAACTCTAAGACTAATTTGAATTGAACCAAGCTGAGACCTTAAGCATTTTTTTTTCCAGTGAGATCCAAACTAAACAATGACACAAGCTGATGTTCATTTGTGGGGATACCCATGTGTCCTCGCCTAACAGCTGTCACAGTAAGTCCATGCTGCTCCTGAAAGCTAGATAATTAAGTGCCGTTTGCTTTGAAGTCTATGGAAAGCTGCTTCCTACTGTGGTACATTTACAACTTCTTCAACTGCCAAGTCAGGTGTTCTGTGCCTCAGCAGCAGAAGTCCCACTAACCCCTTCAGATGTTCAGGTTTCTCAAAGGTATTCAAATCCCCAAAGCTGCTACGTGAGGTCTTTCAAGGCAGGTGTTTAAAAAATGACTTAAAAATCATTAGATTATTAAATTAGTTTACAAAAAACATGACTATATGTCATGGATGTCTTTAGCTTTTTGAAAAAAATTATTGAGGTGCAGCTGTTTTCAAAGGGATTGAATTTGAGAGGAATGGTTATGGAATTGTTAAATCGGTACAATTGTCTGGATAGGAGCATCATGCTAAGAAACATGAATAAAAATAAGCTAATTTATTTTATAAAAAAGCTTAATAAGGGAGTCAATTTTGATTTCCTTTACCATAGAATTTTCAGGATAGGAAAAATATAAAATATATAATAATATTCAGACTTAAGGGTCAGAACAAACATAAGTTTAATCTAGTGTATGTATGTGTTGAAGGCAACAGGCAGTAAAACACAACTGAATGAACAACTTGATTTATTTGTGTTTCATACATGGCTCTCGGTGGCGGTGTGGCAATGCGATCTCTGTAAGGGACTTGGTTTCTATATCTTAATCATTCAAGCCAAAATCAATAGAATTTGACTTGATGCTACTGTAAAGAGAAAATTAATGTTTTTTTTTTAAATCCTCACCCCCAGGACATTTTTTCATTGCTTTTAGAGAGAGAGGAAGGGAGAGATAGAAACACTGATGCCAGAGAGCATTGATTGGTTGCCTCCCGTTGGTTCCGGACCTATTGGGCACTGTATGTGCCCAGACTGGGGTGTCATACTTGCCCAGATCAGAGATCAAACATGCAACCTAGGAACTGAACTCACAACCTTTCGGTTATGGGATGATGCTCCAGCCAACTGAGCCACACTGGCCAGAGCAACACTGGTTTTTTTAAGATAATGTTTCACGGCATAATTTTGAGATGGATTACTAAGACTATGAAATTATGTGAGTTAATTCTGTACATTACATTGTAGTAAGAAATATGCCAGCGTTTTCACGCTGAGATTATTTGGAAGGGTTAACTAACAATGGGTAATTGACAGTTTGGATTTATTTTTGTAGTAAAATCAAATATAGACTGCAATAAGACAGAAACCCAGGACTTAATCTGTCATATGGAAATCATCTGCACTTAGGTAAGCTTCATAGTTTTCTTCTAAATTTATGTTGTTTTGCCCTTAGGGAGTTGATGGAAAGGCCTTGCAAGTGTTTTTGTGGCTAAAGTTAAAATGGTTTCACTAGATGATAATGGACTTAATAATCCTGTTGAAAAGAGCAGATATATTAACCTGTATTCTGCACTTAATGCTGACATAGCTTATATTCAGGAATTGCGTTTGGGCCCAGAGAACTGAATGTCGTACATGAGCATAGGTTAGAAACAGGTTTTGTTCCTTTGCTTATAAGGAAATAACCATTCTGTCTATAAATGACTCTGATTTTTAACAAAGCAGCTATTTTAGATGCAGTCAATTGGTTTATTTTTGCCTAAAGAAAGATTCGGACATCTATTTGAACATTAGGAACACAGCATGGCTCACTGGACTCAACGACAGAATAGAATCTGACTTATATAAAATTCCACAGTATGCCCCTAACTTTCTTTAGCACTTTTACTATAAAATGCAATTGGGAGGAATTACTGATTTTAAAGTATTTTGCAAATGTGCAGGAGATTTTTGCTGATTGATTTCTTGGAGAGGCGGCTATAATGCAGTAGTAAAAATGTGTCTTGAAAAATGAATTTGTTCTTGGCGGATGTAAGAGATTTAAAGTTGTGCCATTTCCTCCACATTAGATGAGAATATGTTTTGAGCATAAAAGCACGTTATGTAGAGAGAGCAAGGAGTACTGGCTCAGTGTAGCCCAAGTTCCAAGTCACCTCCATCATTCTTGTCTTCAGGAGTCACCAAATCATGTGTCTTTGGATACTTCTTTGTCAGCTCTTTTGAAATCAAGTAATACTCATTTTAATATAATATTTAAATATCTGGAAGTAGAAATACTTCATGTCTTCATGACATATGTACCACATGGACTATATATGTAAGCTGAAGACATGATCATACATGAGGGTCTCCATTTCCTTCTCTTTGTTTTAGACTCACTCAAATAATGTTTTTATTAAATTGTAAAATGTAGTATATATGCAGAAATATATATAAAATGTACATGTAAAATTTATAAAGTATGAGAAAATATTTATGACAAAATATCAATTAGGTCAAGAAAGAGAACATTAACTTCCTAGAAGGCAAACACACCCCATCCCCACCAAATTTCCCTCTCCCCACAACCTTCTCCCTCTCCCTGTTCCCTGGAAGTAACCATTAGACCAACTTTCATGATAGCCTTGGTTGCACCAACTGTGTATACATATTTAAACTATTCTGGGCAAGTTTTTTTTTTTGTCTGAGTTTTAAACTTGTGTAAATGGAATTACATGGCATATATTCTTTTTTTAAACATTATTTTTATTGTTGACACTGTTATGGGTGTCTCCATTCCCCTCCTCCTTTACCCACTTCTTCTCAGCTCCTGCCCCATCCCCCTTGCTTCCCTCTGGCGATCACCACACTGTTGGTCTGTGTCCTTGGGCTATGTTCTGTGGCTAATCCCTTCATCTTTCATCCAGTCCCTCCCTCCCCACTTCCTGCTGATAGCCGTCAGTCTGTTCCTTGTTTTCAGGCCTCTGTTTCTATTTTGTTCATCAGTTTATTTTGTTTATTAGATTCCACATATAAAGAAGATCATATGGCATTTGTCTTTCTCTGACAGGCTTATTTCATTCAGCATAATGTGCTCCAGGTTGTAATACTCTCTTGCTGTTGTAAAAGGTAAGATTTTCTTCTTATTTACAGCCATGAAGTATTCCACTGTGTAAATGTACCACAGCTTTTTTATCCACTCATCTACTGATGGGCACTTCCATTTCCTTCTTTTACTTTATAAAATGGTGAAAAATGTAACTGTGAGATCACAAGAATTTATGAGAAGAAAGCTTAAAGAACTTTCATTCATTCATTCAACAACTTTTTATCAGCACTGCCTATTTTTTTTTTACTGAAAGAAATTTAAAATTTACACAGCAGTTTATAATCATATTTAGCTGCAACAATTCTAGCATTAGAGATATGGATTCATCCAAAAGAACTCAGAATAAACAATATACAAAAAATGATGACAGGTAGAGTGGCAGACAGAGAGAGAGCTTGAGACTAATCAATGTGACCTCAGGGAAACAACTGAATTCTCTATGCCTCAGTATCCTCTGAAATGAGAGGCTCCTTCTCATTCCATAATTCTGAGGGTCACAACAGAAATTATTGCTGATAATTATCCCAATGTAAAAGGAAAGACTGACATTCTGGGTCCTCCCAGTGGTACAAAATTATCTAAAATTCTTTCTTATTTTCAGCTGTTCTGCATGTAAGTAATTATCATTGTGTAATGGTCCAGTGCTCTGAAAGCTTCTAGGCACTTGATGAATGCAAGGAGTATTTATTGAAAGATCACATAACTTTAGAATATAAAACACAATCCGTGGATAAGTTTCTATATTTCTACGCTCTAGTCTCTACTTTGAAATTCTTTTATAGACAAAAGGGGACATCAGCTGATTGAAGGAATGTTAGATGTAATTAAAAATTAGTCAAGGCCAGCTTGCATAGACATCCATCTATGTCTTGAAGTTTGGAAGTTAAGTTACCTTTAGAGATTCATGAGAAAGCTAATGCCTCCCTGAACTGACAATATTTGGTTCTTCACGAGTTCTTACATGTTAACTCTATAATTTTATCAATATCCAGAACCATATAGCCAGTCAGTTGTGGGGACACAACAGAACAAAGTAATGGTAACAGCTAATATTTATTTCTTACTTTTGCCAGGTACTTTAATAAGCTTTTCACATATATTAGCTCATTTAACCCTCACAGTGATCCTCAGGTAGATACTGCCATTATTCCTGTTTCATGGGTTAGGATATCAAGCCACAGAGAGGGTAAACGACTTGCCTAACATCACTTCGACTGTAATAGGCAGAGCTGGGATTTGAACCTATGCAGTCTGTTTTTAAGGTCCAGACTTACGTCCATAATAACATACCTACCTCCCAACATAACTACTGATTGGTCATATTTATAGTGATTACACTAGTAGCTGGTCACCAAGTGTTTTCACCCAGCATTTAAGCCAAGCACTGCTGAGCTGGAGGCAGGCCAACTCTATCTTAGGTGTACGTAGTAGGCCAGGGCCTAAAGCCCATGATACTTTTAGGGGCCCAAGAAAATGTTTTAATTTTTTTTAAGTCAGAAGAAATATATGAATATAATGTAGCTTAGATGATATTTGTATTTATACTGGCATAGTTTTAATTTATAGTTTATATATTTTAAAATGTGTCCAGGGACATCTTTATACCTGCTCGATTGGAGCAGAAGTACATGTAGATGGGTGTGGACAGAGCTGCTGCTCGGAGGCTCTTCTGGAGGCTCCTGGTGTGGCTCCCTTCCTCTCTCTGCAGGTTGGTGCCAGGTGAGTGGCTGCAGAGCCTGTCTTAGGCAAAGCTGCTCAATTCACTGTTAGACCTTTGGCTTCGGCCTGAAGCCCCCTGACCCTTTCCTGCCTTTGCCACCAGGTGGGTGCTGGCTGTCCCCCTTCTCTCATGCCCTGTACTGAGGCAAGCTTGCTAATGTGTTTCACTACTGGCTTGCAGGCGGGTTTGGTCTAGTCTGTACAATTTTTGATGGATAAGAGTTAGTTACCAACATTAAAAAAATTGGGAGATTTCCCATAAAAATTGGATTCTTGACTTCTCTTGAAAAATAGAAAGCCTTGGTAGTATCAGGCCCATGTTGCATGGCTCCAGCTGGCAGAGGCTAAGTAAAGCTATTTGCTTCAGTCCCCTACTAGCCTTGCGTGTCCCAGTGAACATGAGAATTTTAAACTTTGCATAAGGAATAAGTGGCGGCTTAACATGTGTTTCCTCAAAATTCTTGCAGGTTCACAGAGAAAGAAGGAAACTGGAGATTATATAGTTTATACTACTGGAATTGCAGGCTTCAGCCACTAGAAGACCTGGAGGAAGCCAGAGCTTCTGCATATCATGTCAAATAAGACCTTTTTGCCTACTTTTTATATGAGCACGGCTTGATTTGAGTCTTCACATGATGGTGTAACCAGGGCAGCCTGGCTGTCCAGGGTTACTGGTAGGTGGAAACTGAGGCAGGAGAACCAGCTAGAAGTTGATTTGCACCCAACCCCATGCCCCTGTCCCCACCCCCCAGTCCCCACTGCTGCCACTTCCCTTCAAGTGCTTTATGCTGCTGAAACCAGCTAAAATATGAACTGAATACAGAATTCCTACACCTCTTATATTAAATTTATTATTTTTTTACAGAAGCTTTTTTATTTTTTCATTTGAATTGAAGTGAATTCAATTGAATTTTAGTTCAATTAAAATACATCACAGGGTAAAAATAAGGACAAGTTTATATTATTCAGGGTTTACAGGCTACTTTTCTAAAGTGTATATAGTCCTTTTTATATTGTTGAAGTCACTATACATTCTATATTTTGTTACTTTCATTGAAAATTTTGTCTTTTTACATGCTAATATAGTACATGTTCTCATGATGTTATGATGTTACAGAATTCTACCTTTTATTTTTTATGATACTTTTTTCCTTTTTATTGCATTTCTTGGGGTGACATTGGTTAATAAAATTGTATAGGTTTCAGGTGTGCAATTCTACAATACATTATCTGCATATTGCATATTCACCACCCCTAGTCAAGTCTCCTTTTATCACCACTTACCCCTTTACCCTCTGCTACCTCCCTCACCACCTTTTTCCTCTGGTAATCACCATACTGTTGTCTATGTCTATGAGTTTTTCATCCTTAACCCCTCTGCCTTTTCACCCAGCCCTGCAACCATCCTCCCCTCTGACAGCTGCCAGTCTGTTCTCTCTACATATGAGTCTGTTTCTACTTTGTTAAATTGGACTACATTAAACTAAAAAGTTTTTGCACAGCAAAAGAAACCATCAATAAGATAAAAAGACAGCCCACTGAATGGGAGAACATATTCTCTAATGATATATCTGATAATGGATTAATATCCAAAATTTATAAAGTACTTAACAAAACTCAACACCAAAAAACCAAACAATCTAATTAAAAAATGGGCAAAGGACTTGAATAGACACTTCTCCAAAGAGGACATACAGATGGCCCATAGACACATGAAAAGATGCTCAGTGTTGCTAATCATCAGAGAGATGCAAATTAAAACCACAATGAGATATCACCTCACACCTGTCAGAATGACTACCATTAATAAATCAACAAACAACACATGTTAACGATGTGGAGGAAAGAGAACCCTAGTGCACTATTGGTGGGAGTGCAGACTGATGCACCCACTGTGGAAAGCAGTATGGAGTTACCCCCCAAGATTAAAAATGGAACTGCTTTAAGACCCAGTGATTTCACTTCTGGGAATATACCCGAAGAAACCCGAAACACCGATTCGATAGAGTATATGCACCATTATGTTCATTGCAGTGTTATTTACACTAGCTAAGATTTGGAAGTAGTCGAAGTATCTATCAGTAGATGAGTAGATAAAAATCTGTGGTACATTTACACAATGGAATACTAAGCAGCTATAAAAAAAAGGAGATGTTATTATTTTGAAAGATAGGACTTCAAAGGAGCTGGCAGGTGAGACTTCAAAGGATGCACATACAACACTGCCCATACTGTTCAGTTTCATTGGGCAACTATCTGCAAGGCCATCAGGCACCCAAAGGTCAAAAGAATTTTACTTCAGCTTCTTGTTGGAAACCTTTCTACTTTGGATTTTAAATTCTCTCCATAACCACACAGGCTTTATAAACTTTGCCTATGTTTTTATTGGCATGTATGTGAGCTATGTTTTTATTGCCCATGCATATATGGGCAAAACATTGTTGCCCAGTCAGCCTTGACATTGGTAAAGACAAAAGAATGAGTCTTCTTATTTTCACTTTAATAAGGGCTCCTCAGATTTATTAGCATCAGTGATTGTCGGCCCATGAAGGTGTGCACATTGCTCACATTTGGTTCTACCACATTGATAGTGTTTCTCTAGAGAGTTTGTAGTTACCTGCACTCAGTGCTTAAAGTGAATATGGGAGATATCTGATTAGATAGCTAGTTATTAAATATACGGGTGAACAAAATAAGATCTTTGTGACCGTGTTGCTGAGCTTACCATTCCTCCTGGAAAGAAGAATATGACCTTGCACTGAAAGCCCTTTTTGCCTACAGAAAAAGGAAGGCTTTATAGATACAATATGATCATTTTAGTTCTTACCCAGTTCAATGTCTGACAGCCCAGAAATTCTTCTTTGTTAATATTTATTTTTAGTATACTGCATGAGTTATGGCTTGTATATATATGGCACTCAAATGATGCTCAGGTTGTAGAAGGCATTATTCTTGTCCTCAATGAATTTGATCTAATTGATGAGTCAGGACTAAAGAAAGAGCAATGGGCCTTATATACTGATTATATATATGTATATATATATTCACATATGTATATCAGGAGAGATAGATAGGAGAGAGAGATCAATTTCTTTTGTTTCACTTATTTATGCATTCATTGGTTAATTCTTGTATGTACCTGGACCAGGGATCGAACCTGAGACCTTGGTGTATCAGGACGATGGTGTAATGAACTGAGCTACCCAGGCAGGGCTATACTGCTATATATTAAGCACTAAATTGGGTGGAGATATACATGCCTTAGTGCAACAGCTGTTCAAGAGAGGAGACAGTATGGTTTGCATTGGGCCATTCCAAGTAGTCTAATGTGGATCTTGGGCTGGACTTCAAAGGATGAGAGTGAGGACATGGAGTATGGTATAATGGGTGGAGATCACTGGAGTTCAGAAGGTGGGAACTGAGTTTTCCAGTAGTGGAGTTTAGGCCAGATTGATGTAGGGATGGGGAAGGTGCAGGATAAGGAGCTTCTGCTTTATCCTACAGGTAATGCCAGCTCTTCTTTTGCAAGGGAGAAAAAGGCATGATGAAAGCAGTGCTCTAGGAAGATTAATCTGGAAGCTTAGAGTAAAGCGATTAGAGCAATGGAAGCTGGAAGCTGCTGAAAGGCCCGTTAGGAGGCTTTTGAGCTGTCCAAGCATGGCGTGAGTAGAGCCTGAATTCCGGTGAAAGGAGGGAGAGGCAGAGAGGGTGATTTTAGAGAATCATCCTTAGAAAAGATAACTGAATATAGCTGGATCAAGAAAAGGGCAGGAGGAGTAAAAGACAACTGCACTTTAGGGCAATTTCCAACTTGGAAGGGAATAAGAGCTGAGAGATGTGCCCTGCCCTTCCTTCACCTTGCTCACTCTTCTCCGGTCACACAGATCTCCTGACTGTTCTTGGAACAAGAAGCATAATCCCACCCCAAGTCCTTTACACTTGCCAGTTCCATTATCCTAAACATTCTTCTCCCAATATCTACCTGGCTTGCTTCTTCACTTTCAGTTCCTACTTGTCCTTCTTCACTTATTTATACGACCTTTGTAAATATTGGCATTTTCAACCAAAACACTAAATATGAGTGTACTGCTCTCCCCAAGGGTTCTTGCAGGTGCACAGAGAGAGAGGGATTAAGTTTTAGAGATTGTTAAAGTGTGCTCTCATTAGAGTAGCCATCCCTGACCAGTTCACCCCTCTCTTTCCCCTCACCCTGCTTGGTTTTTCTTCATAGCAAGTTTCCTCAACATACAGTATATTGTGTATTTAGTTATTTGTTTGGTTCTTTTCTTTTTTTTTTCTTATAAGAATGTAAGGGTATATGGGCAGAGACTATCTTATTTTTAACTCTGCACCTAGTACATTACCTGGCACATAGTAGATTTTTAATAAATATGCATTAATTGAATGAACAAAACAGGGAAATTCAAAAAGCTAATTTGGGGAGAGGAGGAGGAGGAAGATGATGAGCTAGGTTTAAACAAGGATCATCCTAGAAGAGACATGTGATTGCTAGGATTTTAAGACTAGGATGCAGCTCAGCACCTTCACAGGTCTACCTTCTTCATAAGCATCATAGTTGACCCTTTTAGGATAGCCCCTTCTCTGTGTGGTTATCACAGTATTGTCCACCTTACTTAAGGAGTCCATTTCCCCCCTGTGAGACATATCTATTCTCTGGGAGAGAAAAGGAAAGACAGCTTTGGAATGGGAGGCAAACCTGGAACCTGTTGAATCTCTAAGGGGACAACCTAGGAACCACAATTTTTCCCTTAAGCTGCCCATAAAATAAATATTTGATACTTTCTAGAAACTCCAAATCTAGTTATTTGGATGATATACTACAAACATTTCAAACTATAATTGATGCAGTCTATAATAATCCAAATGAGACCCAAAACAAAAACAAGGTACACCTGTAACTCATTTGTTTCCGCTGTTTCAATTGCTCAATTTCCACTTTTGCCAGGAGCATATAAGGATCACCTGCCAAACTGACTTATGATTTAATGAAGTATCTCATGCACTTTCATTTGGTTCTCTAAAATAATCCCTATAAGAAAACACATTTCTGCTTTTCAAATGCAGTGCAGTCTTTCTTGATACAAACAACTTTCTAACATCACTACTGACTGTACTAAAATGAATGAATACATTATAAAGCAGTTTATCTTTATTGCTGCCTGAAGTGATCCATAGAGGGTGTAATTGCCAGCTGTGTATCCTAGGTACTAATCCCATTACTGGGCTCTTATGGAGCCATAAGTACTATAGATGGTCCTCTGCTCGACAAACTAACCATCAAATTCCAAACTTGCCTTAATGGCAAGTGCCATCTTCAGGTCAGGTCACCCCAACCTGAATGCAGCAGATGTTAGCAGAAGCCTTGGGTGCTTGGGCTGTTTAGAGTCTTCTCAAAGAGCCCATCGTGCCTCTGAGAACCTGAGGTTATAGCTTTTGATTAAGGGGTCCCTCAAGAATGACAACAACCTACGTTTCCTGGCACCATCCCTAAATACCCTTACCAGGAAGTAAATCTAATTTTAATTCCCTAGCCATATTTGTGTTCAGAGCAGAGGCCAGCCACCATTTAGCAGTGGGATGGTAAGGAGCTTAATACTGGCCTTTGTGTGTGGGCTGTGAGGTGATCCAATTTTCTCCCTGCATCTTTAAATATCATGTAGTTCATCAACTAGAGATTAGTTGAGTGGAGGTGGGAGTAGTTACAAATACTGTCCTTCCAGCATGCTAATATACTCTGGGTTTACACTTGGCTATGAATTTCTGTGGAATCTCAGGAATTTAGAGGTAACCTTGTCCCAGTTTCTTAGGCAATAGGTAAGGGATGAGAACTCCCATTACTGAGGCCTCCTGAGTATCTAGTACAGTTAGGAGCTTTTCATTCATTCTCTCAGTTGACTGATGTGAAAACCAATGATACCTTTGTTCCAGCACAGAGGAAATACCCCAGTCCTGAAGGAAAAAGAGTTTTGGTTAAAGGGGAGAGGGTGAGAGAAGTAACTTGGGGGCAGAGCAGAGGATGGTACGCATGGCTGTGTTTGCTGTCAGGAGGAGGAAGACTCAGGAGACCAGGTGGTGGGAGGGTGATATAAAAGAGGAAGGTTGCCCAGGACACACTGAAAACACTTCTGTGTCTCAGAAGAAGACAATGGAGGTGTAACTCTGAACCAGTTCCTGGGCTGCCTTTGCCACAGTATTCCAGGTTTCAGATGGCTCCTCTTGATGTAAGTTTGCTTGATTTCAGGAATATAGAGGTGTGCATTTGAGAAGGCCACAAGGAGTGAAAGTGTTGCTGTTATTATTTTAATGGCAACAATAGTTACCACCTTTCAAAAGCTTAACATGTGCTAAAACTGCTATTTATGTGATCCATCTTATATAAATTAATTTTTACAGAAACATTGAGGGTTGATATTCTTTTTTTATTATTAAATACTTTAAAATTTTATTGTTCAAGTACAGTTTTCTGCCTTTTCCCCTACCTCTCCCCCGAATCCTAGCCATCCCCACTTCCCTCCCCTGGTTCTACCCCCCCTCTGTTTTTGTCCATGTGTCCTTTATAGTTGTTTATGAAAACCCTTCACCTTTTCCCCCCATTATCCCCTCCCATCTCCCCTCTGGCTACTGTCCATTTGTTCTTAACTTCAATGTCTTTGGTTATATTTTGCTTGCTTGTTTTTTTTATTGATTAGGTTCCAGTTAAAGGTGAGATCATATGGTATTTTTCTTTTACCACCTATCTTATTTCACTTAGCATAATGCTTTCCAGTTCTATTCATACTGTTGCAAAGGGTAGGAGCTCCTTCTTTCTCTCTGCTGCGTAGTATTCCATAGTGTAAATGTACCATAGTTTTTTGATCCATTCCTTTACTGATTTGCACTTAGGTTGCTTCTAGCACTTGGCTATTGTAAATTGTGCTGCTCTGAATGTTGGGGTGCATAGGTTCTTTTGGATTGGTGTTTCAGGGTTCTTAGGATATAACCCCAGGAGTGGAATTGCTGGGTCAAAAGGCAATTCCACTTTTAGTTTTCTGAGGAAATTCCATACTGTTTTCCACAGTGGCTGTACCAGTCTCCAATCCCACCAACAGTGCACTAGAGTTCCCTTTTCTCCACAACCTCTCCAACACTTGTTTGCTGCTTTGTTTATGATGGCTATTCTCACCTATCTGAAGTGGTATCTCATTGTGGTTTTAATTTGCATCTCTCTTATGGCTAGTGATGCTGAGCATCTTTTCATATGTCTCTGGACCCTCTGTATGCCCTCGTTGGAGAAGTGTCTGTTCAAGTCCTTTGCCCATTTTTTAATTGGATTGTTTTCCTAGATGTGGGTTGTGTGAGTTCTTTATATATTTTGGAAGTCAGACCCTTGTCTGAGGGATCATTGGTAAATATGTTTTCCCATATGGTTGGTTCTTTTTTCATTTAAATGCTGTTTTCTTTGGCCATGCAGAAGCTTTTTATTTTGATGAGATCCCATTTGTTTATTCTTTCCTTTATGTCCCTTGCTCTAGGGGACATATCAGTGAAAATATCGCTGTGTGGAATATCTGAGATTTTCCCGCTTATGTTCTCCTGAAGGACTTTTATGGTGTCATGACTTATCCACCTTAAATTTATTTTTGTGTATAGTGTAAGTTGGTGATCAAGTTTCATTTTTTTTTTGCCTGTAGCTGTCCAGATCTCCCAATACTGTTTGTTGGAGAGGCTATTTTTACTCCATTTTATGCTGCTGCCCCCTTTATCAAATATTAATTGACAGTAGAGACTTTGGTTTATTTCTGGGCTCTGTGTTCTGTCTCATTGGTCCATGTGTCTGTTCTTATGCCAGTACCAGGCTGTTTTGATTATAGTGGCCTTATAACACAGTTTGATATTAGGTATTGTGATCCTTCCTACTTTGTTGTTCTTTCTCAAAATTGCTGCAGCTATTCGGGGTCATTTATGGTTCCATATAAATTTTTGAAATATTTGTTCTATATCTCTGAAATATGCCATTGGTACTTTAATACAGATTGCACTGAATCTATAAATTGCTTTGGGTAATATGGACATTTTGATGATGTTAATTCTTCCAATCCATCAACATGGTACATGCTTCCATTTGTTTGTGTCTTCCTTAATTTCTTTCTTCAGTGTTGTGTAGTTTTCTGAGTACAGGTCTTTTACTTCCTTGGTTAGGTTTATTCCTAGGTATTTTATTTTTCTTGTTGCTATATCAAATGGGACTTTTTTCCCTTGATTTCTGTTTCTGATATTTCATTATTGGTATACAAAAATGCCTTTGATTTCTGAATATTGACTTTTTATCCTGCTATTTTGCCAAATTCTTTTTTTTAAAAGATTTTATTTATTTATTTTTTAGAGAGGGAAGGGAGGGAGAAAGAGAGAGAGAGAGAGAGACAGCAATGTGCAGTTGCTGGGGGACATGGCCTGCAACCTAGGCATGTGCCCTGACTGGGAATTGAACCTGCGATGCCTGGTTCGCAACCCGTGCTCAATCCACTGAGCTACACCAGCCAGGGCACCAAATTCTTTTATTAAGCTGAGCAGCTTATTGGTAGAATCTATAGGATATTCTATGTACACTATCATGTCATCTACAAACAATGCCAGTTTTGTTTTCTGTTTTCCAATTTGGATGCCTTTTATTTCATTTTCTTGTCTGATTGCTGTGGCTAAAACTTCCAATACTATGTTGAATAGAATTGGTGAAAGTGGACAACCTGGTCTTTTTCCTGATCTTAGTAGGAAAGTTTTTAGTTTTCATCCATTGAGTATGATATTGACTGTAGGTTTCTCATATATGGCCTTTATTATGTTGAGGAATGCTCTTTCTATTCCCACTTTGCTGAGTGTTTTAACAATAAATGGGTGCCGTACCTTATCAAATGCTTTTTCTGCATCTGCTGATATGATCATGTGGTTTTTGTTTTCGCTTTTGTTTATGTGATGATGTATTATGTTTATTGACTTGTGAGTATTGTACCATCCTTGCATTCCTGGGATGAATCCCACTTGATTAGGGTGTATGATCTTTTTAACGTATTATTGGATGCAGTTTGCCAATATTTTGTTGAGGATTTTAGCATCTATGTTCATCAGCAATATTGGCCTGAAGTTTTCTTTCTTTGTTGTGTCTTTATCTGGTTTTGGAATTAGGGTGATTCTGGCTTCATAAACAAAGTTTGGGAGTCTTCTGTCTTCTTGGATTTTTTGGAATAGTCTTTGAAGGATAGAGGTTAGCTTTTCCTTAAATGCTTTGTAGAATTCTCCTGTGAAACTGACCAGTCCAGGGCTTTTATGTGTTGGGAGTTTTTTGATTACTGCTTCAATTTCATCAGCTGTTATTGGTCTGTTCAGACTTTCTGCTTCTTCTTCATTGAGATTTGGAAAATTATATTTTTCTAGAAATTTGTCCATTTCACCTAGGTTTTCAAATTTCTTGGCATATAGTTCTCCATGGTAATTTCTTACAATCATTTGTATTTCTGTGGTATCAGTTGTAATCTCTCCTCTTTCATTTCTGATTGTGTTTATTTGGGTCCTCTCTTTTTTTCTTGATGAGTCTGGTTAAAGGCTTGTTGATTTTTTTTTTATCTTTTCAAAGAACCAGCTCCTGGATTTATGGATCCTTTGAATTGTGCTTTTAGTCTCTATGTCATTTAATTCTGCTCTGATCTTGGTTATTTCCTTCCTACTACTTGCTCTGGGATGTCTTTGTTGTTTTTTCTCCAGATCTTGTAGGTGTAGGGTTAGGTTGTTTATTTGAAATGTTTCTATCTTTTTTAGGTAGGCCTGTATCACTATGCACTTTCCTCTCAGGACTGCCTTCACTGTGTCCCATAAGTTTTGGGTTGTTGTGAGTTCATTTTAATTTGTTTCCAGAAACTTTTTGATTTCTTCCTTGCTCTCATTCTTGATCCATTCATTGTTTAATAGCATGCTATTCAATCTCCATGAGTTTGAGTGTTTTCGAGTTTTTTTCCTTTGTGGTTGGTTTCTAGTTTCAGTCCCTTGCAGTCAGAGAAGATGCTTGATATGATTTCAATTTCCTTGAATTTGTTGAGGCTTGTTTTGTGTCCTATCCTGTGGTCTGTCTTTGAAAATGTTCCATGTGCATTTGAAAAGAATGTGTATTTTGCTTCTTTGGGATGAAAGGTTCTATATATATCAGTTAAGTCCATTTCATCTAGGACATTGTTCAATGCCACAATACCTTTGTTGATATTTTGTTTGGAAGATCTGTCCATTTTTGACAGTGGGGTGTTTAAATCCCCTATTATAATTGTGTTGGTGTCAATATCTTTGTTGAAGTCTTCTAAGATTTTCTTTATGCATTTGGATGCTCCTATGTTGGGTGCATATATATTTACAATGTTTATGTCTTCTTGATGGATGGGGTTTGAGATTCTTATCCTTATTTTAGGGACACATTTCTTGGCCAAATTCTCACAGCAAGTGGCAGGTCTGGGTTAAACCTTGGCTTGTTTGGTTCCACATTTCTGTGACAGAATCCCTAGTAAGCAATTTAATCGCTACTCATGAAACATAGATTCTATGTCCTCATCCCCCATCTTATGCTGTTCAAGCCAGTTCAAAGCATAACAGCATTGGGCACAACAGCAGTGAGCATGCTGGTGCCTGGCATGATGGCATGGAGCACGATGGCACCGAGCATGATGGCACTGAGCACATCAGCGCCTGGCATGATGGCACTGAACACATTGGCACCTGGCACGATGGCACTGAGCATGATGGCGCTGAGCACAATGGCACTAGAACAACCAATAGCAATAAGATAAGCTGTTCCTTCAGCTGTGTTCAAAGTTGTGGTGTCAGGTACATCTTCACATGTACCAGCCTTCTAATTCCTGGGGTGCTTTTCCCTGTTTCCAGATGTCCAGTAACAACCTATGGCTTGTCATTGAATGGGATGCCCGCCCCTTATCAAGTTCTTTAGAGATGGTAAAGTGCAACAAGAAGAAAAATATAATTAGGCAATATCCAGATAAAGAATCAAATCTTGAGACGTGGTAGAAAGGAAAGCAGAGAGGTTGTATGTTTATGTATAATAACTATTTATTTATTGTATCTTCCTCATCCTTCCTCATTTACTACAGAAGATCTAGCTTTCTTGGTAACTGGAAAGCATACAGTGGGAAGAATGTGGCTGTTTATAGCCTTCTCTGGCCTTGAACATGTTACCAAAGTCATTTGGGTTTCTGTTACTTCCTGTATGAAATGGATATCATAGGTATATAGAAATAGTGCATTCTTCACTGAGCTACATCACATCACCACCTTCTTATATAAATGAAAGTCATTCCTTTACCATATGGCTTATTCTTTCATTATTAACAACATTTCTAACAGAACGTTCTTTAGAATCACAGAATGTTAGTCAGAAGGGAGATAATGAATGAAAAAAACTTCCCACTGTAAAGATCTATTTACAAAAGTCCTTAAAAATACTCATGGTAGGGAAGGAAACATTAAAATCCCCATGCTGCATTTGGAGTCTGTTTTCTGTTTGTTCTCCTCTCAGTGTTGAGAACAGCTGATTACTGTCCTAGGTATGGGCCTTTTATATACTTGAAAAGCTTTGCTAGCTATACCAGTAACCCTGTGGTCTCTAAACAGAATTAACTTCATTCTTTTAACCTGTCCTGATCTTTATTGTTCAAAGCTCTAACCACTTCTGTGGATTTCTTTTGAACTGACTCCAGTCCCTCTGTGTCTCCCATTATTTGCAGACCTCAGAACTAGACCCAGCACTCCGGGAGGGTCTGCCCAGGTTTGAGTAGCTATAGAGAGATGGTAACAAAGAGGCATGTGGTGACAGGAACAACTTGTTAGTGGACGAACAAGATGGCAAATAGGAGAGGGACAAGCAATCTTTGTATAACAGTTAGAAGTCAGACTTTTCCCCACCATATCATTTTAATTACAGTTTCCCAAAGAATGGCACATGTATCCATGAACCATTTCCTCACAAGACACTTAACATTTTTTAAAAATTTATATTAGAGGGAGAGAGGAAAGGAGAGGGAGAGGCAGAGGGAGGGAGGGAGAGAGATAGAGAGAGAATGAACATGGATTTGTTGTTCCAACCAATGTTCCATTGGTTACTTCTTGTATGTGCCCTCACTGGAGGCTGAGCCTACAATTTTGGTGTATCGGGATGATGCTCTAACTGACTGAACTGCCTCACCAGGGCTCATAAAGCATTTAACAAGGCTTTGCCATGCGTCCAGTACTTCTGCTGGAATTCAGGAAATTGCCAATTCTTGGTCTCTATACAGAATTCTGCCTGTGGGAAGAACTTTTTTGTTCACATAGTTAAAAATGTTTTAATTAGTTACATTTTAAAATTAAGAGAATTTAGCTCTGAATTATTTTGATTTCCAGATTCTTTTAAATTCTGAAGTTTGGGGAATATTAGTCTTTCATATCAGGTCTGGGGCCATGGGCTGGAACTGAGTAGTCACTCTTTCATATGGCTGGAGAACTACCCCCTGGTTCTCCCATGTAACCATCTTTGCCCATTGTTATGAACTGGATTGTGTCCCCTGAATTCATATTTTGAAGCCATAATCCCCAATATAACTGTATTTGGAGATAAGGCCTTTAAAGAGATTATTAAATTTAATTGAGGTAATAAGGGTGGAGCCCTAATTCTTTAGGACCAGTGTCCTTATAAGAAAAGGAGGAGACACCTGAGAGCTCTCTCTCTCCTTGTGTGCACAGAGAAAAAGGAGAGGCCATATGAGGACACAGGGAGAAGATAGCCATATGCAAGCCAGGAACAGAAGCTTTACCAGGAACCCACCCTCATGGTACCTTGATGTTGGACTTCACACCTCCCAAACTGTGAGGAGGTTAGTTTCTGTTGTAAGCCGCCCAGTCTGTGGCATTTTGTTATGGCAGATCGAGCAAACTAATACACCCGTTACCTCACTTACTTTGTGCCTAGCTTCTGTTGGTATTTGAGTTTGAGACCCTGTTCTATGTGCTTGGCAGTTAAAACAGTGAGAATCCAGTTTCTATACTTTGTCTACTGGTAGGGAAACTTAAATGGAGAAATAATTTGTAACACAGGACATCATATAAGAGATGTACAACTGATATTAAAGGACAGAAGAGCTATTGATGACTGGGATAGGAGGGAGAATACGGAAGTTTTTGCAATGGGGAGAAAGCATGTTAGAAGGTTTTCAAGAAATTAGGAAGATTTCAATAAATGATGATGCAACAGAGGCAGGAGCAAAGGCACACAGGCATGAAAGTAGGTGATATACTGCTGAGTGTAGTTCAGGGTCCATGACGGGGTGGGGGTGGTGTGTGTATATGACAGGAGGTGAGGGCAGACAGGGAGGAGAGGGTCAAATCACAAGCCTTGAATATCATGCCATAGAATTTGGTTTAATTCTAGAGTGAATGAGGAGCACCTCGGGGGATGGAGGAGAGAACTGAGTAGATGAAAGATATGTTTTAATTAACTAATTAAATAAGTATTTATTGGGAACATCCAATGTGGGCAATATGCTATAATTAACTAATTAAACAAATAATTATTTGGAACATCCAATGTGGACAGGATAGAACTAAGTCTCTGCCCTCATGAACTTGACAGAAATAAACAATTAGACATAGAACAATGTCAGGGAGTGATGAGTGCTATGAAGAAAAATAAAGCTGTGTAAGGGAATAGAGTATAATATGGCAGGTGTTGGTGTTTAGGAAAGGCGTGATAGTAGGGCATATCCCTGAACAAAGTGAGAGAATGGATTATGGGGTATCTGGGAGAATATAATTCTAGACCCAGGGAACCATAAGTGTAAAGGCCCTGAAGTGGGAGCACAGACATGTTCAAGGAACAACATAGAGGACAGTCTGCCAGGTGAAAGCAGTGGGAAGAATGGTGGGCAGTGAGGATGAAGGTCAGGGGTTGGGAATAAAGGAACTCCAGTACAGTGTGAGGAGCTAGCCAGTCAGGGACTAGGGCTGGAGCAGGAGACACCTAGGAGCCTATAGTGATGATGAGGACTTGATCCTGGGTAGGAACAACGGAGTTGGAACTGAAGAGTCATATTCAGGAGAAGGGTGCATTTTAGACCAGTACACAAATAAAATTCCCAAACAGAGGTGTCCTTGGGGAAGACAGGGCTTTGTGGACATAATGAGATGGGGTACCTACCTCCCAATCTCTGAATCAATTGTGTGCAATGGCAGCCTTCAGAGGAGAATCAAAGTTCTATCTCTCCCAAAGTTCAGACCAGTCTGTAACTCCCGAGGCATGGTGAGGGAAGAAACAGCGTTCACATCCTTCCACAGCCCAGAATCCCAACCATCTCCAGGGGGCATTAGGCAGAACAAAAGTGTTATTTCTTCTAAAAAGTACAACACTAACACTTAACTCTATAGACCTCTGGCACAGGTCTCCAAATCTGGTTTGGTCTAGCCCTAGAATGAAATGACTTTTCTAACAAGAGGATATAAAAAGAGTTGAAAGTCAATGCAGGGTTTGGGGAGGGGTAATGCAGGACAGAATGTGAATTGGCTTGGTATAGTTTCTCTTCAGGATTTTCCGCTTAAGCTTTAGTGAGAAGTTAAATAGTCTTTTAAGAGCCTTGTAAAGCTCTGACTCTAGAGTGCAGTGGCCAGGGAGAATGGTTATCCTTTGGCATTCTTCTCTAATAATATTTCACCATTGGTGTTTTTCCTTTTCCTTCTTGCTTGGGGAGCATTATGAGCTCCTTAGGAAAGAATGCTGTACTTTCTCTGTTGGCCCCGCTGTGGGGCATACATTCAAACTATATCAAAATATCATACTGTTAACTAAATATCTGTAGTAGGAGTGCCCTCTTTTGGTACACCCAACTTGTCTTCCACTGCCAGTCCCTGACAATACTATGCTTTTAATATTAGTTATCTTCTTCATTAAATGAATAGGCAAAGTAGAACAGCTAAAGGAATTGTTGTTGGGGATAAGTTAATTTCACTCAGTGTTTCTAGAACCTTCTTCCTCAGGCCTAATCCTTATTTGCATACAGTCTCTGAATATTCTGACCTATTTTGGGGGGGGGATTTACACTTAACCTTTTACTAATCTAGAAAAAAGATATAAATGGCACCAACTGAAAGTGTGGAAAGGGTGTTGATACAACCCATTTGATCACTTGTATTCCTCTGTTTCTATGCTACTTACTGTTTTTTTTTTTCCCTCGTAGGACAGCTATCTCTAGGACTCCAGTTATGGTTCACTTTACCTCTATTACTTATACTACATATTGTTTAAAAAGCCTTCTAAATTCAAGAATTCTTAAGAAAAATTCTTGGAGAAGTATCCACAAGTCCTTAGGCTACTCCCTGAGAAGCATTGATTTTGATATTGCCTTGCTTTATTTCAAAAACTTCAAGTGGACTTAGAGGAACACAGGTGCTCAATTCGGCTTTGAACCTGATTGGTCCCAGAGCTAGTCTTGGTGCTCCACATGGCTGGAGGCCCAAGGACTCTGTGTGTGTGTGTGTGTGTGTGTGTGTGTGTGTGTAGTGGACAATTGAGCCTTTGTTTTTTGTTTTTCATTTCCTTTCTTCTTCTTCTTTTTTTTTGGTAGGAGTAAAGCTGCTAAATCAGGGGTAGAAGTAAACACTCAAAATGGCAGTAAGAAGGAAACAGAGGTGAGGTAAACTAAGACTGAAGGGACAGGCTGAGGGTACCCTAAGTTCCATCGGCTCTGTCACTCATGAGCTAAGTGTCCTAGAGTAGTAAGCCTCTTATGTGCTCTGAGACTCATTTTCCCTATCTAAATTGATCAGTAGTGTACTTCTGGGGGTACCTCAGGGAGGACAAGGAAGGAGAGGGGAGCAAAGTGCTGGGGCCAAAGGTCTCCTCTCCTGTTTCAACTTAATAGCTCAGTTTTATTCTACTTTATGTATTTGACTTCATTGCAAGATCTTGTTTGAAGAAAACAAAAGATCTTGTTTGATCCAGCAAAATATAACACAAGGTAATAAGACAAACAAAATCCTTTTGAAAATTATTAGATTAGATGATTTTTAAATTTCTTATTAGCTCCAGAATTGTGGTATTGAAACTGGAAAAGTCTGTGTTCATGCTGTCTGTCACTACCAGAATCAATAAGAAGAGACAAGGATTGAATCTTTATGAGTACTTTATTCACATGCTGGTGATCTGAGAAGATGTATCCTCAAAAATTATCCTAACATCTTATCTCAACCAACCTTTTTATAGGGAGAAGGAAAAGGTAGGTAAGGGGCTTAGAAAAAAGGTAAAGAAAAGAGTTTCAGTCCAGAAGTAATTTTCCTAGTACTTCTTTATCTGTTAATCAACAATTCTTTATTTGCATTAGGGGCATTCCTCCCTGCAACACAATGGGTCAGATACCATCTCCATCACTTGCAGACCCCCTAGAGCACAAAGGTTGAATTGCTTGTCAACCTCCTGGAGTCACGTGGTCATGCATTCCAGTTCCTGGAATAGCAGTTTTCCACATGCATTAATCACTTAAACCTATCACCTATAGCTGAAGATTCTTGAGTTCCCCTACCAGTATTTGTTGCTCTCCTGCCCAGTATCCATGATGACTTCCTTCTGATTTTCCTGCAATCATCTTTGACTATTCTTACAAAGCTGAAAGCTGTCAAAGAATACCACAGAGCTTAGGCTTGGAGCCAGTCCAAAGGCATCCAAACAGAGGAGGCTCCTGGTGACAGCCTTTAATTTCAGGGTGAAGCCTCACCAGTGGCTACACTGTCTTCCAGGGTTTACAGTTTTAGTTTAGTCAATAAATTTACCCCCTCTCCTCCTCCACCTTATTCTTTTCTGAAGCCATTTAAAGTTGAGTTCTGCCCTTTGTAACCAAAAAATTTCTAACCAAATCAGGCAGTGTTAAAAAGATGTTAATTGAGACATAGGCACTGAACTGCAAGTGGGGTCCTGCTGCCTGCTGCCACCCTCTAGGCAAAATTCTGGAGGCAAAGCTTTGATGATAAAGGAAAGGAGTCTTTATTCAAAAGCTTCACAATTTTGGAAGAATGGCTTTTTTCCACATGCATTAGTTATGTAAGCGTATCAATTAAGGCTAAAATCTTTAACTCCTGAGTTCCCCTATCATTCCCCCTGTTAGTTTTTATCTTTTTTTCTGTAGAATTAGCTTACAAACTAAAACAACATAAGATACAAAAGCTACATGATTTTGGAAGTATGGCAGGCTTCTGCCTTGACCCATCCCCCCTAGAACACCCAAAGAAGAATAACCCTGTCACCCTCTGCCAGGCCAGCCACATCCTAGGCTGTGCCCAGAGTTTCTTCTCCCATCCAAAATCCTTCCAAAATACTGTCCTTTGAAAATTCAAGCAGCTGCAGCCTGATCATCCAGGCATCCTTGAGGAAGACATTTCTGACTGGGTCAGAGAGCCAGTTTCTGCCCTCCTTTATTTTAAATCTTCTGGCCTATAATTCCATGCACTCCAAAGGCATTCAGCTTCTCAGCCAATCCTGTGTCCTAGACTGTTTAACATTGCCTTGGGCAATCTTTTCCTTTGGCCCCTCCCTTCTCCTCCACAAGTGATCTAATTAGATCTCTCTGTATCAATGTCACAAGTACTAAATAGTAAATGCCTGAGATACAGATGAAGGAACTCTTTCTTTCAGTAAAAAGCTTAACTTTAATATGCTGTCCTTTGTGAATGGAAATCAGCCCTGATTTACTATCAATAGGACATTCCCTTTGATTTGCTTACTTAACTAGTAGTTATAAGAACTCTTAACTTTGTGAGGCAATTAAGTGATAATCTTATTCTCAGTAACTTATTGGGACCATCTGAACTCTTGTGGAGGTAGATAAATCTGAGAAATGTGAACTGGGTGAAAACAGATAATTACAAAATAACAAAGGGATGCTGAAGGAACTGGGCTAAAATCACCCTTTGGCACTGCTTGGGGAGAGTGTGCACTGTAATGACTTGTTGAGGACAATTCCACAATATTACCAAAAACTTGGCTCTGTGATCCCATTCTTATTTAGCAATGCCCTCTAGAAAATGATTCTAAGGAAATAACTATGGATTTGCACAAACTCTTAGATTCAGAGATGTTCATTACAGCACTGATTATAAACATACATGTACACACAGGAAAACATTCTAAATGTCAAGCAATAGGGGATTAATTAAACACATACGCTCACCTGCACACTAGAAGCCCATTCATCCATTTAAAGTGATGGAATGAAACCTTGTCTGGTGTGGCTCAGTTGGTTGGAGCATTGTCCCATAAACCAAAAGTTTGCAGGTTTGATTCCCAGTCAGGGCACGTGCCTAGGTTGTGGGTTTGCTCCCCATTGGGGCACGTCTCTCCTGCATTGATGTTTCTCTCCCTTCCTTTCCCTCTCTCTAGAATCAATAAGCATGCCCTCGGGGGGGGGGGATAAAAAAAATAAAGTGATGTAACGTATACTGTGGTGAATATCTGTTATTGATATATCCTTAGGTGAAGCAGATTATGGAACAGTATATATAGCCCTATATTTGTAAAAATATATGTGTGTGCATGTACCATGGATAGTTAGTCATTTGGTCTAAGAGATGAAACATTCCTTGGCTAGGAAAGTAAAACGTGGCACTGCTGGACCATGATGTTCCCGAGCAAACAAGCATTAACAGTGTACGCAGAGTATAAACAATGCTCAGATGAGGCCACTCTGACTGTCTTGGAACAAGGTAGAGACAAAGCCACTCCACAACCACAAAAAGGACTAAATATCTTTCTCTACCACAAGTGCCACTACTTTCTTTGTTTTTAAACTAGTGACAACTCTTACCTGCTTTAGTTCTTTTCCTCATAAAATAGAAATCCAGTTATTCATCACCAAATTGTCCCTTATTGACAGAATCCAATTTAGATTTGATCCCGGTGACCCCAATTTCTTTGAAAAGCATCCATAAAAAGCCCAAATCTTGTAAGAAGCCCCATCCAACTCCCTATTCCTGAGGCCCTACAAGTGTGTTCCTTGTGGTTTCAGTGAATGGGCTTTAACACTTCTAAATGAGATAAATTTGGCCCCCTCCCACCTGCCAGAACTGGCAAGCATGGGATGGGTAAAGAATGGAGACCCCAATTTTTGTAGAATTGAGACAATTATTTGGGCCAGGCCACTCAGCAGGAGGGTTTTCAGTTCCATCTCCCTGAGTTTTATATGCTATGTAGCAAACAGAGGAAGGGTTCTGACTGTTCAGTTCCCTGTGAGAGTCATTGAGGTGCTTGTTATCCTTTCTAAGAGGCCATCTTCATTTCTTCTGTGCCAAGTGGGATACATAAGCATCTCATGCTACAGGATAAGGCTGAAGATCTTCGGTTCAGTCCCCTTTCCCAAGAAGCCAGGTACTACCCCAGCGCTCTCTGGGAGTGGCGCACTGCCACTGGCCTCCTCCTCTGAGCAAACTTCTATCCTAGTTCAGGCCTCCACTCAGCACCAGACTCTTGGTGGATGAGGTGTAGCCTCCTTATGTCTCTTAGCTTCTATTTCTAGCCTTGTAGGTAAAATGTATTAAGCTGCTGAGGCTGGCTGGGAAGCTCAGGCTCCAAACAAAAAGTGGGTTTGGAGCAATAGAAAAAAGTACCTATCATTCTTTTATAGCAGAGAGTTTGGCACACATCATCTCTGGCACGCATTCTAGAAAGGGTTTTGAACAGGTATCCTGAAGTGCTAAAAGTGGGTGTTTCTCCACTGTTGTATTTGGACCTTTAAAAATGTTTACATATATTATTATTTTTACTTTTTGTTTTTTCTTACAATGAACATATACTTTCAAAATGAAAAAGTACATTATTTTTTAACTAATAAAAGGGAAAACAGAATAAGAAGAAAGAATGAAAGAAGAAAGCAAGGCCTTCTCTGGTAGACATCCACACATGCTGGTGTTGTGGGAGTTTAGGGCCCTGGGGCTGGCATTCCCTGGAATTGCGGAGTCCAGGTGTCAGCTTCTTGACTGTGATCTGTACCAGTGAGAATATTTTAATAAGCTGAGTGGCTTTTTCATCCTCTACCAATGACTACAAGGGGGTGGAAGGGGGTAGTGGGGGTTCCCAATTGGAAGAAATGGCTTTGAAAGGGAAGTGGCATGATGGTGTTACCCCAGGTTTCATATTAGAATTACCCCCACCACAGTGACTTAGTCGATTGTTGGTTAAAGCAAGGATGGGATGGGTAAAGAATGGAGACCCCAATTTCTGTAGAATTGAGCCAGTTGTTTGGGGCCGGGACACTCATCAGGGAGGGTTTTCAGAGGTAGTGGCCACTGGTTTTTGATCTGCTTCCAATCAGAAAAGGCCCACTCACAGATTCTTCATCAAATGCCCAGAACTGAGATCCTCAATGCAAAATTCTTCTGTTCACAGCTTCCCTTAGGGCCATCTTTGGAAGGAAAGGTAGGGTCAAAGGTTATTTCCTTCTGCCAGTGTTTTCTCAGGTACTGTAGGCATCTGTCCTTGGTACACAAGCTATGATTGTGATTACAGGGAAAAACATTTAAAAACAGTATTTCACGGTATATACTTATTTTATTGAGTATTAGAAAAGATATATCAAAGCCATGATTTCATAGTTGTGATATAATTTTTTAAAAAACTTTATGCAGAAATGCAAGCCAATTGATATCTTAGGTAAATTGCAGTGTGGGAGATGGCAAAACCCACATTGAGTGAGGCGCGAGACTCTAGGCTGGAAACGCTGGCAGAATTTGCTTGATCAGAACTTTCTGAAAGAGCAGGCCTTCAGACATCGCACTGAAAACATGCGGGGCTGGCTGAGAGCTTGTAGAAAACAGATTCCTGGTCCCTGCTTAGCGATTTTAGGTAAGGAGATCCAGGATGGGGCCCCAGGCTGTGCCTTTTCATGCAGCTTTCCTTGTGACCCTGGGGCAGCCAGGTTTGGGAACCTTGAAGATGGGAGTGATACCTCCTTGGGGGCCTGCAGGATTAGCAGTTCTTGGTAATTAAACTTATTTTAAGTATGTGCTGGTTCTCAAGTCTATTAACTCTTGTTGATTGTCATCAGCATGGCTATCCCGTGGAATAATTTTATATTGATTTTCGGGTGAACAGAAATGGAGTTTTGCAAAGCTTGTCCACTAGGTGTCACTCCTGATCCAACTAAACCTGGCAAGAGGTGTTTAAATAGAAGTCATCTACAAAATATTTATGTCCTTGGTTACGTAAACATGAGTAACAGAACGTCCCCACCTGTGTGTTCTTACGTCCTTTCCTGGCGATCTCCGTCATAAAGGCGACCATACATCAGTTCTGTGGAGGACAAATTCCCATCACAGAGCCACTTTCGTTCTGAGACCTCTTCCTCGGTGCCAGCAGCTGTCTGGGTCCGAGCCTCCTCAATACACTGATTGCCTTTTAGGGCGCGCGACCCAGCGCCTTCCGAGAACACGTTGGATTCTCCTGTGATTATAGCGAATGCTTCCTGAAGTGCAGTCTCCCCGTGTTTCCGGCAGTACCTTCAGCAGCTTCCCCTGTCCATCATCCACACCCCCACGTCACAGAGAGCAGGACCAAGGACAACCACCTGCAGGGACCCTCAGATGGGGAGAGGGGATGGGGTGAGGGGGGGGCACGGCTTCACCAACACCACTGTGAGACAATGCAGGCAAAATTGCTGTTAGCAATTTTGGATTTAGAATATGGAATTATTTGATGCAAAGACTGGTAAATGCTATTTGTTTCTGTTTTGCACTGCTGAAAGCAGGAGAGAAAGGGATAAAAATGGATGTACAATTTAGAGTTTAGAAAAAAGCAACAATATGACTCAGATTGTGGTTCTAATTAGAAATAGATTTTATTAGTATTCAAATATTGTCTTTCTTTAAAATATAAGGAGTTTAATTTCAGAGAAGAAATGGGGCAATAATAAGTAAGATGCATATTGCACTTTCCAGTTTAGGAGGTTGTCTCAAATCCATTATCTGGAGTTATCTTCTGCACAATCTTGGGAGATGGGTGTTTTTGCTCCCAAGTTTCTGACTAGGTCAACAGCTGCAATGCCATGCTGGAATTTTAATCCAGATAATCTGACTCCCAAAAGCTATACCATCCATTAAACCAGTGATTCTTAACTAGGGTGTGCACTGGAATCTCCCAGTGAACTTTTCAACATAGGTACTCCCAGACCCATGCTGAACCTCCTCCACCAGAATTCCCTGAGTGATATTTGAGTTCATTCAATAAAGAAACATGAGTTAGGTCAGGTAGTGATAGATGTTTGGGGAGAAAGAATAAAGCACAGTGGGGTAGGAGAGAGTGACAGGAAGTACTCTTTCAAAAGGTCAGTTGGGGAAAACCAACCTCTCCAAGAAGGGGACATCTGAACTCAGACCCTAATGAAGTAGAGCAGTAACCTTTGCAGATGCAGGTGGGAAGGGTGCTGTAGCAGGGGGAATAGCAGATGCAAAGGCATTGAGGTAGGAGTGTGCTTGGTGTGGAGAAACAGGAGGGAGACTAGTGTTGTGGAGTGGCATTGGTGAGGAGAGAGTGCTGGGAGACAGGTCAGGAGGCCACCTGGGGTCAGCTGGTGTTGCAGTTTTTAAAACAGGTTCAGGCACAAATCTCACTCCTCTAGTGTTCTTCTTCTTCTTTTTTTTTCCTTTTGCCTTGCCAAGCAATGAAAAGGAAAAACGGGAAAGATAAAAGCACAGCTAAAATACAACCCTGATGAGCTGCCACCATTGCAATCACCATGAAACCGCAGTTCAGGGCTGTTAGAGACCAAGAAGACTGAAAATGGTGAGTGGTGAATGAGTAGCTGCTAATTTGATAATCACCGTGAATCCAAGTGAAACAGATTTGTTCGCCTCACTGTCTACAATTTACTTTTATTTGTGATTGAATTGTAATTTCCATTTAAAATCATTATAAGGAAACAATACGTTCCTATCACGCTCACTTAACTACCATCCTGGAGTTTTTAGTTTTGCTCTAACATTAAATCTGGTCGTGCTGTCTTTCATTCCTACCATCAGGGCTTTCTCTTAAGTAGATGTGTTCTTTTCCTTGTTGTGTGTATAGCGCGGGACAAACTGCACATGTGCCTGGAGAGATGATGATCGTGTTTTATTTCTTAGAGAAGTGCACATTGATTACGTTTGAAATATTCCCTCAAGGGAGTTAAATATCCCACAATTTTAGGGAAAAATCTTTCATATAGATATAACTTAAAAATATGTTTATTAGAGTAGGGGTAGAATGCCATATCCATAAAGTTTAAATCCACTACTGTTGCGGATCTTAAATAATTAAACAACTCACCATGGTGAATACAGTTGCAGTAGGCAGTATTGATGTTAATTTCTTTTTCATATGCTCAGATATATTTTTTTAGATACTGCATGGAAAAACAAAGTGGTATACTATGATTGGTCACTTGCTTAAGCCAGCCGGAAAAGTTGGATGAGAGAGAGCTCAAGACAAGAAATGTAAGGAACATCGCCTGTCCCCACAGTCACAAGTCTGCACTCTGAGTGACCGAGAAACCCAGGTGAGGAAGGACTCAGGAAACATGTGCCCTCTCATGACCTCAGGCTACCCTGGTAAAGTAGCCGCTTGTGAAACTGGATGCAAAATGTGATCCTCTGTTTGTTAAGATGAATCCTTTGTTTACATGTGCATTTAATAATGTCTAGGGTGACATCTCCACAGTATTGCCAGTCGTATTTCTTTGATGGAGGGTGGTTTCTGGGTGATTTCACTTTTATCTTTTTGCTTATCTATACTTCTTAAGATGAACCATTCTTGCAGAATGAAAACTTGTGCGATAAAGTTTATGTACTTTTATATTATAGAAAAACACCACTAAATGCTACTTTTTTAAAATGGTGTGTTTGTTGCATGATGTGAAGACCTCCCAGCCTCACAGATTGCTTTATAGTTCACCAAGGAATCATTGACTCCTACTTATTTCACTTCAACACAAACCTTGCTTTTTACAATAGAAAACTGTAGCTGGATTACCCTGTAGCTTTTCCAGTTTTTATAATAATCACCCCAACTCAGCACCACAGAAGAAGGGGCGATTTTTCTGTGAGTTAACTGTTTATGGAGTTCAGCCTGAGGGAGCTCTGGACTCTGGACCACACTGTCTGGTATATCCCTTCTGCCCACTAGAGGGCAACAGATGATAGGACTCATGGGCCATTAAGGTTAACTTCTATGTTGACAGATTTTTGGGAGACAAGTGAGAAATGGTCCAGGCATAGCTGGCTGGGTGTCACAGTGACTCTGTCATTCAGAAAGCCATGCGGTTTATTTGTGTTAGTGCAAATTAACAACAGAATGTTTTCCTCTCCTCTGAACTATGAGAATGCAGAAAATTAACTCCTGCCCCATTGTTAGGAGGTTCTGCAGATGCCAATGACTAAAACCTACGTACTTAGGAATAGGACTTACACCAAACAAGGGTTCTTGTATAAGACTTGTACACTATACACTATATATTCTTGGAGGTTCTGGTTAACCAAATTTAAGACTTGTACACTATACACTATATATTCTTGGAGGTTCTGGTTAACCAAATTTGAGGCAGAGGCTGTATAAAGTTGAGATGTAAAACAGAGATAAATTTTTTTACCTCAAGGTACATACAATAGGAAAGCTAGATAACACAGTACAAATTCTACATGCAATTAAGGGGCTATACAGGAAGGATTATTAGTAAAGAAAATAACAGGGAAATAAATTTTTCAGAATTTGAAGAAAGTAATATCTGCAGATCAGAATTGAGACAGGGGTTGAAAATTGGTATCTGCCTGGGACAGGCTGCAGAAGTACTTTGATTAGTACACTGTTATAAAATTTTTAAAATTTGAATTTATTTAAGTGAGACATGCACTTTTTAGTCTGCTAGACTCCCCATCATTTCCTATCATTGTGTACCCAGCACTTCACACACTTCCCTTACCTTTCAAGCCCTTGAAAACATTTATGATTGAAACCCCTGGCTTAGAGGAACTAGGAAAAGGAGACACAGGCAGGAGGAGGCAGAGTGGCATGACTATTGGGCCAGAACTGGCAGCAGGAGAGTCACACTGGAGGGTGTATGGAGTGGGGCTGCTATATATACACTCGGTTGACTCTGACCAAGGAGCCATGTTGGAAAATAGGTTAAAAAAAAAAAAGAAAATAGGTTACAAGGAATTGAGGGTGGTGGTAGTGTGATTTGAAGAGTTCTTTAGATCCGATACTGCTATGGAGAGCTCTGTAAGTGCTTGAGGGTGAGAGGACCAGGAAGTCCTGGGATAAGATGCAGCGATCAACCTGGAAAAGTGCTGGGAGTCTATTTCCTGTTCATTCTGATATCTGTTTTTGCTATGGGTTTTGATGACTAGTACTGCTCTTCTGAAAAGAAACAGTGAATGCTGGAGTCAAATGTTACATATAGGGATGCTGCCCCTCATTGCCACTCTAGACATCACCGCTCACCTGTGTGTGTCCCTAGGAAAGCTGGGGCATCAACTCCCCACAGCCAGGACACGAGTCTCTCCTTGCATGATCTTGGTAGCACCAACTCACGGCAGTGGAGTCAGGGCTGGTCCTGCTCCTGGCATTGACTCAGTGGCTTACTAAGCGCACAGTCACTTAATCATTGCACTTTAATTTTCTATAATAATTTCAAAGGATTGCACAAGTCAGCCTCAGAAGATTCATTCAGCAGATTGGAGCTCAGAAAAAATGCCAAGATCCAGCTCTTAATAAATAAACCAAGCTGTCAACCCTCCACTTGAGAAAAGAATTGGTTGCATTGCATGATGGGAGTAAACGGTGGTGGGGGGTGGGGAAAGGTGAAGAGGGGCAAAGAGTCTAATAAGACTAGACATGGGTTCTAATTCTAACCTCACATTTTCCTTACTGAGTGACCTTAGGAAAGCCATTGAACTTCTGTGAGCATCTGTTTCATTTGCAAAATGATGAGGTTGGGATGTATGTGGCAGGGTTTTTTTTTTTTTTGGAATGAAATGAGACAGTGTTTGTAAATGTCTGGCACACATTCATTCCTGCTTCATCCATGTGGAAGTCACTCCTGGAACCCTGCAGTCCTGTCTGGGAGACGGACTCTAGGTGAGAAGGAGCCAAGTCTCAAGGACACAGCATCAAGAGTTCATCTGTGTGAAGGAGCCAGGAAGAGATAATGTACTGTTTCCTGATTAACTCAATTAAACTCTGACCACTTAACACGCTGCTAACAGTTCTGATTGCCACAGCATTTTTTTGTTCTGTTGCTCTACTATCAGAAGAATCTAAGGTGGAATTGTGTTCAGGATCCAGAGGCTCCTTCCAAAGCAGGTGGAGGAGTACCAAGTCATCACCCTGTGGTGATTTGAGGTATGCCTGGACCCTGTGGTGATTTGGTGGGTGCTGAAGCAGAGACTCTGACCAAGAAACAGCTCTGCCCGACTGCCCTGAGGCCTGCAGGACCTCAGAGGAACCTTGCTGCTTTCATGTAAGTCATCTTGTTGCCCCCAAAGTTGTTTGGCCACCTCCAGCAAGAAAACCAAGCTTTTCAACACACCTGAGGGCTACGACATACCCCCTCCCCTTAACTGTGCATTGTCTGTAGGGAAGGAGGAGTGCAGCAATGGGCTGGTTCTGGGTGATTCAAACAAGCCCCCAGCAGGTGCCTCTGTGATACCACAATTTCCTCTAGAAAGCCTCAGTCAGAATTATGAACTAATAAAGTAGTCCATTCAATAACTAACTAGAAAGGCCATGTATCTGAGGAGATAAAAATCTGTTTCAGATAGAACTTTGGATGGTTTATAAGGCAGGCATGATGTCATTAAGTGTGGTTTCATAGTTTCATAGCATAACAAAGACAATTTCTTTGACTGATTTTGTTTTCTCTTGAAATGAGGCCCAGAACTATTAACTTCTAAGACTCTTGGTTGGTTCTTTAAAACTCAGCCACAGATTCCTAAGGACAGAAGCAGCTTAATTGAGGGAGGTGGGAGCAAGGATTGGGATGGTGTGGGAAGGAATGGAGGTGTTGGGTAGAGATTAGGAAGGGAAAGGGCCATAGTGCCTGGTTTGTAGGAGGAAATAAGAAAAAGAGCACTGAGATTATGGAGGAGCACCTGGTGTGGGAGCTGCGGGCAGGGCAGGGGGCTAGAGTTGGGCAAGTGAGGCAACTAGGTGCTAAACTTAAGGAGGCATTCATTGTCAGGTTCATGTGAATGCAGTGCTGGTACCCAAGAGTGAGTACCTCCTTAAATTTTGTGCCATGGATGCTTGGTTTGCTCATCCTAGCCTAGGTCCTGGACTAAATTGGAAAGATATTCTGGTTTCTCCAAGACAGTTTTAAATTTGCTTCTTATTTTGTTTACCCAGAGGTTCTAGTAAAGATCTAAATGACACAACTTTGGTGAAGAAAGTCTCGGATAATAAAGTAAAGAAAAATCATAGCTTAACAGATGTAAACATTGGTCATCTAATGTTAAAATTTTTTTTTCTTCAGACTATTGTCTGTTTATATTTCAATTCCAGGCATACCTCATTTTATTGCACTTCACAGGTGTGTTTTTTACAAACTGCAGGCAAGAACTACCAGCAAAAGGGTTCTGACCTTTCGCTTTATTGGGGTCCTCACTTTAGTGCAGTGGTCTGGAACCCTGGAGCCACACTTGCAATAAGTCCAGTGACGTCTGCATGTGGCTGGAGTGTGAGGTTTTCTTCCTCCTCCTTTTCCTCCGTCCTTCTTCTTTTCCATCTCAACTCGTTTCTTCTGTTTCTCCCGTTTCCCTTCTTACTCTGTGTGACACCATTGAAGTGAAGGCCCTCTTTTTTTCCTTCCTCCTTCCTTTGCTTCCATTGCTTATAACAGATTCAGAAGGAATAAAAGAATCAAATATCTGTTTCACAGCCATTTTATAAACAATACAGGCTCCTTTCTTTTGACACCACTAGGCAATGAAAAGCACTGTAGGAGGACATTTGTGACAGTAGAGTGATGAATTCATGATGACTAGGCAGTACAGACTTGAAACAGGGCCACTGTGCTTCTCTGCTTTGAGCCGAGACGAAACCAGAATGAATGCCCATGGGTGCTCAGCTGGATACATGAAACAAAGGGGTTTTCTATTTTGTGATGAAAGGAAAATAATTTGGGGGGAGGACAAAAAACTCTGCTCAAACGAGAAGTTTAGTTTGTGTTTGTTTCAGCTAAATTGCTTCAAGCCTTGTCATATATTTCTGGGCCCTGCATTGCTGTTGAAATGTGTTTTAAAGCCTTTCAGGTGTTAAACCTCTTCAGAAGTTTATCTCAAGATTAAGAAGTTACTAAGGCAGCTTTTTCAACATTAGATCACATTCAACATTCTTTACTTTTAAACAACTTGATCTTTTTGAACTAAGTTCCTTTTTCCAAATTCCATTTTGAAGCAGTCACATCTCATGTGAAACAGATTTCAGAAATTTATTTTAAAATCTGATAAGGATTCAAATATTCCAGTCTGCCACAACAGGAGGAAGGATTAGCGTGAGTTATGCCATTCTCCTTTGTTTAAAACTTTTCACGATGAAGAATATGCAGTGCATTGTGTAAAGACAAGAAAGCAGACTTGCATGCCAGAGCTGAGAGGCTGGTGTGTGCGGTTTGCAGGAGGTACATTGAACAATGCCGGGACTCCCCTCACATCACAGCCATCGTACGTGTATGTATTTATTACAATAATTTTCCAGAAAATCACGTGGAAATATTTGGGGGAAGGCGTTCCCCCTCCGACCCCCCAATTTACAAAATGTGCCATCTGAGAAAGCAGTGACCTTGATGCTGAGTTAATATTTAAAAGGTTTATTTTTGCTCCTTCGGTTCTAGGCCTCTACCTGAATTGAAATGGATTGGTCATATCCTGCTGTGTTGAAACTAAGGACTTTTCTCCTAACTTGCTGATCATTGCAAAACGTTCAAACAAACAAACAAACAAACAAACACCTGGAGTATTTGCATTCTTCAGTTTCCCTTGTTTTTACTTGCTTCCTCCTGGTCCTAATGGCTTCTTGCTGGGTTCTCTCCTTAGTCCTTACTGTATGCCAAATGCTATTCTAAGTTCTTGGTGGATGCTAGCTCTATCAGTCTGTGCTGTTGGTGCTTTTTTTAAGGATGAGGAAACTGAGGCCCAAAGAGGTTAAGAAATTTGCCTGTGGTGACACAGCCTGTCAGGGGCAGAATCAGGATTTGAGCTCAGGCAATGCAGCATCAAAATTCCTATTATTAACCACTCTACTCTTCTGCCTCTCCTGAGTTGGTCCCTTTTTCCAAAACCTGTGCAGCTGTTTGAAGTTCTGTTTTAACTGCTTTGGCCATCTACTGTCTGACACGAGGGATATCCCCCTCCTCCATTGTGCCATTCAGTCAGATCTCCCCTGGGCACTGTCATTTGGTGCCTCCAAAGACCTCCCTGAGGACCAGCCCTGATATAAATCAATTCCCTTAGCCCTGGTTCCCTCCAATTCCAAATTTCCACGGTTTTCTTCTGACCCACAGCTGAGGTGCCAGCATGCCTTCTGGTGGACCCCATTCACCTAGTGAGGACAGAAATGGGAAATTGCTATTGAGGGCTATGTGATTTCTGTATTTTATTTTATTTTATTTTACTTTATTTACTTTACTTTAATTTTATTTTATTTTATTATTTTATTTATTAACGTGCCAGTGTGCAAAACTTCAAGAGCTTGATAATGTGCTGCCTCAGCTGGAGTGGGGAAACAGGAAGTCTCCTTTGTTGGTGGGAAGGTATCCCCATGTAGCCCCTTTGGAGGGCAACTTGGTGACCTCTGTCATATGCATTCAAAATATAGCTAGACTCTGGCTACATTTTAGCACTTTTACTACTGCCATTCAGGTCTGAGTCACCCCATTTCTCACCTCCTCTATGGTCTCCTGCTCCACTCTTGTCTCCCCAAATCTATTCTCAACACACATTCAAAGTATTTTAAAGCAAAAGACAGATCATGTCACATGTCCTTTTCAGATGCCTCCATTGCTTTCCCCTTCTGTTAAGAGCAAAAGCCAAAATTCCCATCATGGGCTACAGGGCCCTACATAACTCAGCCTGAGCGTTGCTTTGATCTGATCTCTTATTTTGTCTTCTTGCTGCCTCTGCTTCAGCCACACTGGCCTACTTGCTTTCCTTGAATATCTCAGTGACCTTTCAATTCCAGAACCTTTGCATGAGATGCTTCCTTGCCTAGAATAGTTTTCCTTAGGTGTCTGCGGGGTCGAATCCCTTACCTCCTATAGGTCTTAGATGGAGCATCACCTTCTCCGTGGGGCCTTCACTCACCACTTGATTTAAAATTGCAGCCTCTTGATCCCATTCCTTTTTACTCCTCTCTGCTTATTTCTATAACTATTATTATCGTCTAACACTCTGACTTATTTATGGTGGTTTTATCCGTTTCTTTCCATGAGAATAGAAGCTCACCAAAGGTAGACATATATATTTTTCACTTATTGACAGCAACTGGAAAGCTTCCCAAATAAATATTTATTTATAAATATATTTCTAAAATATTTATTGGATATTTTTGAATTTATTGATTGGAATTGGATCTAGCAATTCAATCCTAGGAATTTATTTTGTGACATACTTACACATGAGCACAAAGCAACATAAATTGGTAGTCCCTGAACATTGTTTATTATAACAGTTAATAAACTGAGCAGTTATAAAGACTGAGCAGTTATCCTAAAAGATTAAGCATTACCTGAAAGTGCTATTTAAGGGATTGGCCAAAGTCTTGAACCAGTTAGGAATAAAAATTGATTTGTATTCCTATAGGGAACTGATCTGTGTGGCAGTGGCAAATGTAGCCCAGCCCTGATTTGGAAAACAGGCAGGTGCAAGGTCGCACACAGGAGGCAGGCCCACAGATCGGCTCTCCCATGGGAAACCAGGCCTGCATGGTACCTAGGCTGTTTTGAGGCTGGCTTTTGCTAAAACTCCCTCACCCTGAATTGAAGCAGCAAATGTTTACTGCATATCTTTAAAGTAACTTCCTAAAATCTGTGCTAATTCTCCCAAGGACGGAGTGTAACCAGATCAATTACTTTTTTCATTCCCTTGCATTTGCAACATTTTTTTTGTTAATCTGTAAGAAGTAATCAGCAACATCCTCTCCTTTGTTATCTCTAAAAGGTAATCACCTAAAGCAAACATGAGCATAGTGAATGAGAACCTTCTTTGCTGTATGCTATTAGAAAACAATAAAAGTCTGTTCAGGCAAGGGTCAGGATGCTCTCTCACTCAGAGAGTGGCCATGCTGTCCCTTTTTCTCCACAGGCCTTCTGCAGTCCGTGGGAATTTGTTTGTCACCTCCTCAACACACGGACACTGCTGGTCAGAGTCCACATCTTATTCCACTACCTCCTAGAAAATGGGAGCAAATATGGAAGACCACATCAGTTACAGTCAGAACTTAATTTTCTTTGTACCTCTGAGTAAAAACTTGAAGTACATACATGTATAGAGTTACTACTTTCCCCATCACTCCCAAATTGATAAATAAGTTTCAAAGTTGAGGGCAGAGATGTTCTGCTCCTGTGTGCTAAAGAGAAGTGCCAACATTTAGGTGAGGCATTTCCCCTGGGCTTACCTAGAGGGGCTAATTGAGTGCTTTGCCCTCCACCATCTCCTCTACCCCGATATGCTTCTATAGAAAGGTTATGGGAAAAGTCCTGTGATTAAGGCTCAGTGTCCCAGGATATAGTGAAGGATTCCAGAAGACTGAATGTTAGGAATGGGACTCCTGTAAGAAGCAGGGCAGACTGGCATTTCCTCTCATGGATGAATGCATTTCTACCTGGAGACTCACTGTGCTATTACTCCTGGAGTGAAGTTTACTTCTTGGGAAGCTTAACTGGTGCTCTAGGGGTTTGGAGGTAACCTGACCCCAGAGACTCCTTATCTCAGGATTTCTGCAAGCAGGAGGCCTGATGGGGTCATCTATTGCTGAGAAGTGACAGGGTGGGGTAGTTTGCATGGAAAGAGGAAGGGGGCAGCCCCATCTGCAGCTCCTTGTGTCTTTTGGAAAAAAATGGGAAATGAATTCACAGGATACTTGGTCTGTCTTCATGGAAAAGATAATGCGGGAGAGAGTTGAGAGTGTAGGCCATGAGGTTGTCTAGGCAGCTTCTGGTCCACGTGTGTGTATAGGCTTTAGGGACTGTATTATTTACTAGGGCTTCAGTAACAAAGTACTACAACCTGGCAGGCTTAAACAACAGCAGTTTATGTTCTCGTAGCTGTGAAGTTCAGAAAATGAAGGTCAAGGGCATTGGTAAGTTTGGTTTCGTCTGAGGACTCTCTCCTTGGCTTGCTGACGGCGGCCTTCTGCCTGTATCCTCCTCACATGGCCTTTCCTCTGCCTGTGTGTAGCACTGTTGTCTCTGGGAGTGTTGGAATGTCCTCTTTTTAAAGGGACAATAGTCACATTGAATTAGGGCCCACATTAACAGTTTTATTTTAATCATCTCTTTAAAGACTCTGCCTTCAAATACAGTAAATTCTGAGGTACTAGTGTTTTGGGCTTTCAAAACGCTAGTGCTCTCCCCCCCTGAATTTTTTGGGGGGACATTTCAGACCATAACAGGACCTAGTTGTTCAGTGGGGCCAAAGGGAAATGCAGCTGCCATTTCCTGAGGTGGTTCTCAACAGTGGAAGAAGGCATGGTGGAGGTGAAGATCATCTCACACACCAGGGGATCGCCCCAGCAGCAGGTGCAACTAGATTGAGCCAGAGCAAGACCAGGGAGACACCCAAACACCCATATGTTGTCAGTGATGTTAGAGGGTCCCTGCTTCTCCTATTCTTCCTGCTCTCCACTCTTAATCGAAAATGCCTGACCCAGAAAAGAAGCCAGGCCCTTTTCTTCTTTTTTCACCCAATGAGCCTCTTCTCAACTCCAAGTCCTTTAAGGCAATGCTAATTCAACACTGGGGGGAAGAGAGAATATGAAGTTTAAATTAGACATGAGGTGGGGATTTTAAACAAATTAAAATGAATTTTAACTGCAAGTGGCAAGAAAGTGATAGAATCTGTGTAAGAAGTTGCTAGGAGGAAAAGGAGATTTCAGAACTTGAACTGTGATGCTTGAACAAAAGTAAAGGTATCTCAGTTTAAACCCCACTGAGTTGATATTTCTCAATAAAATGGATATCTATCTCTCTACGCAAAGAAAGGAGCATGTCTTGGAAAACACAGTAAACTGTTTTCAGTAGTTATCTCCGGGGAAGGAGAGTTTGAGATGGGGGTTGGTGTGGGAAGAAAATGTACTTTTCACTCTGTACTCTTTTAAATTAAGAAGGGCTCATGTGCAAATATTACTTAAAGACTCAAACAATATAAAACTAAAGTAATTAGAACCATGTGATACTAACAGAGCAGGAGACTGAGTTAAGAGATAGCCCTGAAAGATACATGTCAATTCCATATATTTTAAAGGAGTTTCTTTCTAGGGGCAACAAGTAATTATTGTAGGGTAAACCAGGAAACACGTAGTGGAGAGAAGGTGGGGTTTGCTGGGCATGAGGCGAGAACCTATTTAATGCATCTGGAGGAAGAGCTGCAGAAGAGGGAAGAGGAGACAGTTGGACTGGAGCTTGAATGTTAGAAACCAGAGTGAATGGCTGATGCTGTTGCTTAGAGGTAGACACAAGTTGTGACAGCTGTCTGCCAAGTTTTTGGCAAGGAATGGGGTTCCATTTGGTATGATGCATTTCAAGGTCAAGCTCTTTTGTGTCATGTAGATGTGGCATGTTTTTGGCTCAGTGCTGAACCCTGGGGTTTGGGATTTACATAATTGTGTGAGGCATTAAGTCAAGAGGCAATGCACAATGATTTGGCCAGTGACATTTGATATAATTCCTTGCACATATGTTCAAACAACAGAAATCACTATCACAATACCAGAAAAAGGATTCTGCTAAAATAAGAACAGAGAGAAAGGTCATTTAAGTTCACAAATGTGTGAGGTTTATGCATGTATCTTTCATTTCCCCATACATGATTGATTGTATTCTTGAGTGTGCGGAGTAAATAAAAATTGTGGAATCATACACGTTCCGTGTGTACAGGAAGTGGCCAGAGAGGGGGAGGATAGTTCTGTGATATTCTTGGACCTAAATTAGGCCTGAACAGAAGGAGTTCTGATGAAAGGAGGTACAAAACAGGACATAAGACTGCATGCAGCAAGTGTGGCCAGACCACACAAATTACTGCCACAGTCTTTTCCCTGACAAAGAAATGAAAGGAGAAAAGCTATAAAATGGTAACATAAATAGTAAAAAATGCAGGTCTCTGTCTTGTTTTAGAGGGAGTCCTTGCCATTAAAGAGCACACTCCAAGTAGTGAGCTGTGGGCTTTATCTGATGCTTATTACTCATTCAAGCCAATGAATCTGATGGGGGTCAGCCCAGTTATGCTCTGCAGGGTGTGTCTTCCTAAGGAAGGACTTACATACCAACCCCTCTTGGCTCATACACACTCTATTTCCATTGGGTTTTCAAATGACAGCGTTATAGTGACAGATAGGATAACCTTTGTCGCATGTGACAGAGCCCTTACTCAAAATACCTGGAGCAAAATAACGATTCAGGGGGAGAGCAATGGGTAAAATTGTGGTATATTGAATACACACAGCAGTTAATATGAATATGCTATTGTAGGTATCAATATAATAAAATAAAGCAGTGTTATATAAAAAATAAGTTGGAGAGGATTCATAGAATAGGCTAGTATTTAGGTAAGTCTTTTATAACACCCCACACTATTATAAATTACTTTGGAACAAACACACATGCAACAAAACTATAAACACATGAAGAAAAACAATATATACTATATTCAGAACAGGGAAATAAAGTAGGAGGAAGGATTTTGGAAGCTTATAAAAGTAGTTTTGAATATATCTGTTAATATTCTTTTACTTAAATCTGGTGAGGATGGGATAGAGGTGGGAGAGGATGGAACAGACCTTGTTGAAAGTACAGTGGCTGCTCCATTTCTTTGGTTGGCAGTGTCTTTGCATTTCTGAGCCAGAGCAGACAGTAGGGAGGGGCAAAGCATCTTTCCACCTTCTTTTCAGTCATCAGGTTTTCTGCAACACAGTGCCAACACTTTCATGGGTCAGCAATTATATTTCACAATCCAACTCTAAGGGCTTTGCAAATAGTGATCATTTCTCCCAGATTTTGACAATTAATTGCCAGTTCTAGTTTTCCCTACTGTAAGTTTCCATCATTTTTTTTTTTTTTTTGGTGGGGGGACTCTTATTAAGCATCTGTAATCATCCAAGTAGGCCAGACTATATTGTTGTAATATACAAACATACAAATTGCAGTGGCTTAATCCAGTGAAGGCCCCTTTCTAACTCCTGCAGTGTTCGATGCATGTATTTCTGGTCAGTAGGTGTTCCCAATCGTTCTCCTTTAAGCAGTACACACATTTATGTAGGCTTCTTACACTGTACGACTCTGTCACCTTTTTAGCCACAAGGATGGGAAAGAAGGATGGTGGCAGATTGTGAAGGATGTTTAATGGCCAGTCCTGAAAGTGGTGTACTTTATTTTTAGCCAGCACCATAACCACAATTCAGTCTCTCAGTCCCACCTAGATGTAAGGAGGTTCAGGGAGTGTAGCCTTTCTCTGTGCCTAAGAGGATAATAAAATAGTTTGGGGGAACTCATAGCATTGTCCAGCCACCATATTTTATTGAGAATATAAGACCCTGAGACAGAATTTAAAACTACCATGTTTTGTTTTTTAACTTTTGCTTTTAATTATTTATCTAGCTGTTATTAATCATGTGGTGACTCCCTGCAGATCACCACCAAAAAGACTGAGACCTTGACAATGTCCTACAACTAATTCTATAGTCTTTACTTTCTATATCCTTGACTCTCTGCACAAGATAACAATCATCCTGAAACTGCATTGGTCATTTTATTGTTTTCCTTTTTCTAAAAAGTTAATCTTTTATCTTGAGATAATTCTAGGTTCACATGTAGTTAGTTGTAAGAAATACAGAAAGATCCTGTGTGCCCTTTATGCAGATTTCTCCAGTGGGAATGTCTTGAAAACCTATACTTCAGCATCATAACAGGATATTACCATTAACATAGTCCAGATATAGAACATTTCCAGTGTCACAGGGACCAGTTATGTTGCCCTTTTATAGTCACACCGACTTTCCTCTGGCCCTCCCCCTCAGCCTCTGGCAACCGTGAGATTGTTTCCTACTTTTATAATTTTGTAATTTCAGGAATGTTATATAAATGGAACCACTTTGAAAAATTTTTTCCCACTCAACATAATCCTTTGGAGATTTATCCAGATAGTTGCATGGACTGTAGTCCGTTTCTTTTTTTTTGTGCCTCAGGTATTCCGTGGTATGGCTGTGCCCTAGTTTGGTTAACTGTTCACTCATTGAGTGACATCTGGATTGTTTTCAGTTTTGAACTATTACAAATGAAGCTGTTATAAATATTCATGTACAGTTTTATTTTTGGTGAACATACATCTTCATTTCTCTGAGATAAATGCCCAGGAGTGCAATTGGTGAATTACGTGTTTTAGCTATTCCAGCTTCCTTATTTTTCCATAACTTTAGAATAATCTTGTGTATATCTATAAAAAAATCTTTCTGGGATTTTGATAGAAATTGTGTTAAACCTGTATGTCAGTTTGGAGGAGTACTGACAGCTTTTCTATGTTGTCTTCCAATCCATGAACATGCTGTGACTCTCCTTTTATTTAGATCTTTGATTTATTTTGTTACTATTTTGTAGTTTTCAGTATACATGTTTTGTTAGATTTACACTTAATTATTTTATTTTGGGGGGCAATTATTAGTGGTATATATATATATTTCAAAGATTTTATTGATTTATTTCTAGACAGAAGGGAAGGAAGGAAGAAAGAGAGAGAGAGAAACATCAATGTGTGGTTGCCTCTTGTGTGCCCCCTACTGGGAACCTGGCCTGCAACCCAGATATGTGCCTTGACTGGGAATTGAACTGGAGACTCTGGTTCACAGGCCAGCACTCAATCCACTAAGCCATACCAGCCAGGACTGTTAGTGATATATTTTAAATGTCAGTGTCCACATGTACTCATAGCTAGTATATAGAAATATAATTGATATTTCTATGTTTATCTCATATCTTACAAACTTAATGAATTTACTTATTCTAGGAAGTTTCTTGGAAATTCCTTTGGGAACTTCTATGTAGACAATCATGTCCTCTGTAATAGGGACATTTTCATATCTTTCTTTCTCACCTGCATTCTTTTATTTCATGTTCTTACATTATTTCACTGACTAGACCTTCCAGTACTGTGCAGAATAAGAATGGATACCCTTACCTGTTCCTGGTTTTAAGAGGAAAGCATCAATCCTTTGCCCTTAATTACATGGGCTGTTGAGTTTTTTGTTTTTGTTTTTGTAGATGATTTTTTATCAAGTTCAGGAAATTCCTCTCTGTTCCTATTGTTCTGAGAGTTTTTATAATGAATGAGTGTGAATTTTGTTAAATGCCTTTTTTGTGTGTCTGTTGATATAGTTCTGTTTTTTTTTTCCCTAGGAGTTTGTTAAACTTCACTTGGTTTAATATATAATTCTTTTTATACACTGTTGAGTTCCATTTGCTAATATTTTGTTGGGGATTGTTTGCCTCTATGTGCATGGGGAATATTGGCCTATAGATTTCTTCTTTTTTTTGGTGCTGTCTTTGGTTTTGTTGTCAGGGTAACATTGGCTTCATAAATGACTTGGGTCATATTTCCTCCTTCTTTTGTATCCTATACCTTCTTGTTGAAAGTTTTTGTAGAATTAGTATCTAAAGTTCTGTTAATTTTTTCAGTCATTTTTTTCTGTTGTTTAGATTGGATAATTTCTATTTATTTTATTCTATTTTAGTCCGTTCATTCTGCTGTTGATCCCATCCACTGAGGTTAGTTAAAAGTTTTTTCTTGCATTCTAAAATTTACAGTGGTTCTTCTTTTTATCTTCTGTTTCTTTGTTGATACTTTTTTTTTTTTTAATGAGACTTTCTAATTTTTCACTTGTTTCAAGTGTGCTCATAATTGCTCTTCTTTGTTTTGGTACGATGAGTAATTTTCATATGAAATCTGGACATTTTGGGCATTATGTTATGGGATACTAGCTCTTATTTAAACCTTCTGTTTCATTTGGCCTCTTCTGACACCTCTCTGGAAGTGTAAGGTAGGCTGCGCATCATTATGACCAGAAAAGTGTACAAGTCCAGTTTCCCTACTTAACTTTTGTTCACACCTGAAGGTGGGGTTCCTGCTTACTGCGGGGCAGGAGTTCTTTCTCCTCACCAATACTTCCCTGACAGAGAGGAACATGCGTTCCTCATTATTTCTCCTTCCCTGGCCTCCACCAACACCACAGTGGCAGGGAGGCTTGTTACTTCTGGGTGGTGACATAGTCCTGAATGTCCCCAAGATGACTTCTCACACCCCCATAGTGGAGAGAGGGAGGAGCAGGCAGGTTTGAGGAGAAATCCAGGTTTCCCATGTTGTTTCTGCTGACCCTTTTGGAGGACCTAATTACTGCACAGTGGAGATGAAAGTCCTAGCTTCCTACTCCCCTTTGACACCACCTTTGTGTGTGGTTTGGAGTTCCTTGTTACCGTCTGATGGGGTCGGGGTGGGGATGAAAGTCTGGACTTCCCCCTCAGTCTTTGCTGGCGTGGGTTGGGCCACAGTTTTTCTGTGCTGTTTTGCTGGAACAGAGTAGTTATTTTCTATAGGTTTTGTGTCTTGCTATGCTGTCCTTTTCCTGGTTCTCTTTCTAGGAAAAATATGCTCTGTTGGGGCTTTTTTTTGTCTTTTCTCTATGTCTTAGAGTTTCTATGCTTCTTCAGCTTTAAGAGAGGTGTGTATAAGGCAAAAGAAAACCCAGGAAAGCATGTCCTTCCTTGGTCCCAACATCCCTTGATGGTCTGCTTGCTTCTCTCCACCTTTCAATAAAAAGAAAAAAAAAAAAGAATATCCCTATTCTGTTTTCAAACTGGAGCTTTATGCAGCAAACCTTCTGAGGCTTTACACACTTGGGAATGTATTTACCAGGTCTTTAGAGTTGACTGATAAAAACTTCTCAATTAAAAATTTTTTCTTCAATATTTTGGAAATTCTACTTCCATAGTTTTGTATTCACTGTTGATTTTGAACAATTTGATTTTGTTCTTTCGATACGATATTCTTTTTCTTTTTGTTAGCTGTTAAAATTTTCTCTTTACATTTCTTATTCTTACATTTTAGTGAGATGTGGTGTGGATTTTTCTTTGTTTCTCCTGTTTGGCACTTCATAGACTTATTCAGTCTTAGGCCTGTTATCTTTTTTAAAATTTGGAAATTTATATTATTTCTTCAAATATTTACTCTTCTTTTTAAAATTTATGTTTCTGTGATTTGGATTTTAGCACTTATGTTTCTGTTCTTTATTCCTATTGACTTTTATTTTTCTAATTTCTTTGCCTTTTTTTCTTTTCTCAGTGTTTTTTTTAATATTTCTTATCTTTGTGTTTTTATGTTTCAGCCATTGTAATCTTATCTTTAAAATATTTCTTGACACTTTTTAATGTTTTTGCTTTTATCATGTTGATACATTTTTCCCTTTTAAAAATATTTCGCTAATCTGATTTAAAATTATTGGTTTATATATTTTGCTTCTGATGGAATCTGAGATCCAGATAGTTGTATTTCTTAAATATCCTTTCCTTTTGGTGTGTGGCCTTTTTTTCTGGGGGTATTTTTGAATCTGTCAGGCAATGCATATAGCAGAAGGCCAGACCACTCTGTCACCGCAATCTACTCAGGGGGAGAAAGCGTTATGAATCCTAATGTGCAGAGGGCCAGGCAGTGAGTCAATCACTTCTCATTTAAAATAAAAAAATAAACTCAAGTTAGGGCTTTCCTCTTTTGCCCCTAGGAAAGAGCAGCTCCAGTGGAGATCTTCTTTAACCACAGCAGCTTCCCAAAGCCATTACCTCAGGCTCAACATCACCTCCGAGTGGCTTCTGCCATTGATTTTCAGATCACTTGGACCAAATCTGAGTTGCTATAGGCGTGGGTGGGTCTATTTTTGTCCCCAAAGTACCTTTTCCATTTTAACCTCTTTGCACTCTACAGGGCTGCTTCTTGTGTAGGGTGAAGCCATTCCTGCCCTCTTATATTAGTTCAAAACAGCCCTCTGTCTTCATCTCAGGGATTTCTCTTAACTTCCTTGGTGTTTTTGGTTGATCTTTGGGAAGAGAGACAATAGCAATGCATGGTCACCTTTCTTGTAGGATCTGGAAATGAATCCACCCACTCTTTGCTAATATTTTTAAAGAAACAAAATATTTTTCAGCACAAAGTAACATAGTTTTGTTGCATGGTTTTATTTTTTATAAAAAGTATAAATATAAATAAAATGTAGAATACAAAATACTACATCCAGGCTCTTTTGTCTCTGCTCCATTTCCAATCTTGAGCCACCTACAATCTCAACATTTTTTTATGCTACAAGTTTTTTTCACTTTGTTATTTTGAGTATATTTCTTTTGTTTTTTTCTTTTTGTTTATTTTTACTGTTCTATAGTGTATATTGTAATATATTGCATAACATTTTAAAATTCTATATTAAAACTTACCAAAACTCTCTTACATTTTTAGTTTTCACTACTAGAGATCAGTATAACATGTTTATATATATATATATATATATAGTATAAATTTGATTTATTTGTTTACATTTATTTAAGAATAAGATTACAAAGTCCATGGATATAAAAACTTTATGGCTGTTAATAAGTGTTGCCAAATTGTCTTTCAAAGAAGGATGCTTTTTTAAACCACTTATTCTGATGTATACTTACTTGCATAAGCACACACTTGTTGGATATCACTTAAAACAAATTCTCTTCTGCCTTTTTGCTCCACTGTGATTACATTTTTTAAGGATACACGACATTATAATGGTGATGGGCCTTTTTTTTTTTTTAAAGAAAACACTATTACTTCCAAATAACCCTGTAAAATCCTCTTAATTCTAATTTAAATAGGAATATAACTATAAATTAAGACAATGGGTGACATTTACTCCTTCAGGTTCTAGCAATATAGCAACATAGAGAGCATGTATTACTTAAATAGTGCGAGGCCTTTGATGTCCCAGAAAGGTACAAAATGTTTTTGAAATTAGTGTTACTTTTGGACGTTGTCTGAAAGTCTGGTCTCTCCTTCTGTTTGGAGTCGTGTAAGCCCTAGGGTTTTCTGTCATCTGAGAATGGGGTGAGGAATGGGAAAAGGACAGCTGCTAGACTTCTTGCCAACCCTAAGGCCTGCTGCTCAACCTAGATTTAATTTGATATAAAAAAAACCCCTCAAAACTGTAACATTTTTACATATTGAAGACCTGCCATTACCTGCTACTATTTTTAAACAAATACTCTGAATATAGTGTTTACATTTTTATTGTGCAGTATAATTTACCAGATTCCTTAAATAATTATGGTTAATATGTATTAAGCACCGTTTTAGATAATATACGTTTAACCCTTGCATCAATTTTTGCTACATAACAGACAATGTCAAAATCTTGGAGGTTTACAATGATAAATGCTTATTTTCTCCTTCACAGGTCTGTGAGTTGTCTGTGGCTCAGCTGGGTTTCGGGCAGCTGGCTTTGACTCCAGGCTGTGAGTTGGGTTCCCATCAGCCTCACCAATGCCAATAGCTTCCTGGGGCATGCTCTTCCATGGCAGAACACAGAAATGTAAGTGGGAAGGCCAAGCCACACAAACATATTTAAAACTGCTGCGTATGTCACATTTGCTAAATTTCTGTCATCCCATGCAAATCTCATGGGTGAGCCCAACTGTAGTAGGCTGGAATATATACTCTGTTCACTATGCTCAATATTGTAGAATCATGTGGGGAAAAGTGTAGATATGTAACTTTATTAAGAAGTGAAGGAAGAACTGAGAACAGCCCTGACTGGTGTGGATTAGTGTGTTAGGCATCGTCCCACAAATCAAAAGGTCACTGGTTCATTCTCAGTTGGGGTACATGCCCGGGTTGCAGGCCATGTCCCTGGTTGGGGGCATGCAAGAGGCAACTGACTGATGTTTCTCTCCCTCTCTTTCTCCCTCCTTTTCTCTCTTTCTAAAAATAAACACATAAATAAAATCCTTTTAAAAAAGAATTGAGAACAATAATTCCATGTATCATAATCCTCAAAACAGTTGTGCAGACTGTTGTTAACTCACTTCATCTCCACCCTGACCCCCTATATTATTTTAAAGGTGCTAATTGCATTGCATTTTAGGGGAGGAGAAGCCTAGTGTACTAGTCAGCTTGAGCTGCCATAACAAAATACCGTAGACTGGATGGCTTAAACAACAGACATTTATTTCTCCAGTTCTGGAGGCTGGGAGCCTGAGAGTAGAGTAGCAGCACGGTCAGGTTCTTCTGAGAGCTCTCTCCCTGGCTTGCTGCCTTCTTGCTGTGCCCTCACATGGCCAGCAGAGAAAGGGAACAAACTCTATGTGGTTTTCTTATAGGAGCAGCAGTACTGTTTTGGGGCCAACCCTGATGACCTCATTTAATCCTAATTATCTCCCAAGATATCCAAGGACATCTTGGGAGATAATCTGCTCCAAATACCATCACTTTTGTTGTTAACATTTACACATGTGAATTTGATGGGGATGGGTGGGTGGGGGTGGGGCTAAATTCTGTCTCTACTTTTTAGAAATAACATTTCCCTAAATTCCTAAATAATAGAGTTCTGGGTCAGGTTCTGTTAGTGAGAAATAGTTACTTGAGATGGCAAATGTGGAAAACTAGGGGAAGACATTATTCTCTGCAAGGTGGGCAGATAAAAAGCAAAGGACAGTCATGAGGTTCACTTTGGGTGCAGCTGTGGAGTTACCTGAAGCTGAGATCTTTAGCAGAGGTTTTGGTAGTTTTTCTTAAGCCTTCTGACTTCTGGTTTGCCCTCACATTTGCTCCCCCAGACCTTCCTGAATTTGTAAGCACCTGTCCTATTTTATTGAATTTAAGATGCCATCAAGAAAGAAAAAAAAATTCTACTAATTAGATTAAAAGTTTTAGCCTTAGGATTTGTATTCCATACATTTTTAAAATTAACATTCTTCAATTTATTTATTTTATTTTTTATTGTTTTTCCCATTATTATTTATCCACTCTATACCCTCTTGTACCTCCACTCATTCCCTTACCCACTGCAGTCACCACCCTGTTGTCCATGTCCATTAGTTCTTTCCCTTTTTTTCCTCAATCCCTCCACTCCCTTAAGCCCCCAAGAGTTGTCAGCCTGCTCTTTTGTATGAGTCTGTCTCTGTTTTGCTTGTTAGTTCAGTTTGCTCATTATATTTCACATATGAGTGAAATCACATGGTAATTGTCCTTTTCTAACTGGCCCATCTCACTTAGCATAATGTTCTTCAGGTCCATCCATGCCTTTGCAAAGGGTAAAATTTTCCTCTTTTTAGTGGCTGAGTAGTATTCCATTGTGTAAATGTACGATATTTTTTTTCTTATCCACTCATCTACTGCTAAACTCCTGGGCTGCTTCCAAATCCTGGCTATTGTAAATACTGCTGCAATGAACATAAGGATGCATATATTCTTTCGAATTAGTGTTTCAAGTTTCTTCAGATAAATTTCCAGAAGTCAAAACTCTGGATCACATGGAAGTTCTATTCCTAATTTTCCGAGGCAACTCTGTACTGTTTTCCACAGTGGCTTCACTTTTATTCCATACTTTAAAAAAAAGCCTGTTTGACTTGTGTAAACAGGCTTGAAAAAACATATCACAATCATACATAAATAAAAATGCAAATATGAGCACAATAAATTTGCTGCTATTTCTGAAATTACTTCACATTCAGAATTTTGCTCCTGTGAGTCATTCTTCCACTTAGAGGCCTCAATGTGTACATTTTTCCAATCATCGAGAGGCATCAGGAGCATTGTAGTGATGGGAAATTATATCCCACCCCACCATTCTTTGACGTTGTTTCTGTAAATGCCGACTTTGACTAATGTCGCTTGTAGGTAAACAGCACGCTTGTATCCGAATTCTAGGGGCGAACTTCAAAACATCCGTACTCTGACCTTCAGGCATCCCAGCTCTGGGAGATTTGCTGACCTTTAACCCTGGAGCCAGGATGACATGAAGGCAGGATGAGTAGCCCAGGAAGAAGCACACTGGACCATCATTTACTGGGAGGGACTGTGCTCATCTGCATGTAGAGAATGTTTCAACTCCCACCTTGATCTCTTCGTTCTGTTTCCCCTCTCCCTCCTTATAAAAACCTCTGCCTCCACTGAGACGAGGAGATGGGCTTTGTGACACGAGTTCCCCATCTTCCAGATGTCCAGCATCTGAATAAACTACTTTCCTTTACCTCAGTGCCTGCCTCTAGAGTGTTGGCTTTTGTAGCGGTAGGCAGCCAGGCCTGCTTTTGGCTACAACATTAGTGTTGGATCATTTCTTTCTTAATTTTATTTATTTTTTTAGAGAGAGAGGAGGGAGGGAGAAAGAGAGGGAGAGAAACAACAATCGGTTGCCTTTTACATGCCCCCAACTGGGGACATGTCCCACAACCCAGACATGTGCCTTAAGTGGGAATCGAATCAGTGACCCTTTGGTTCATAGGCCCATGCTCAATCCACTGAGCCACACCAGCGAGGGCTTGGATCATTTCTTAAAAGAGTTTTCAATCATTATCTTTTGTCTTTCTTCCAAGCTGTTAATACCTATTTTGCCAGTTTAACATTTATTGCATAAAAATGTTGACTCATAGTCTGTTCTCAAAGAGTCCTAAAATGATTTGTGGATTTAAAGTGGGAGGATTTGGAATAGTTCAGTTTGCCACCAGGAATGAACGTGAGGTTCTGCATTTCTCAATAAGTAATTCTTTACCAGTTTAATACACATTCCTGTGATGCATGAAGAACTAACCTAATCGGTGGGATGTGTAGGGTTCCTGGATACCTATTCTGAAGACTTTCAGGTAGCTTAGTGGGAATCCATCTATGTTTTTGAGCATATTCTATAACATGTTGGGGGAAGAGCTCTTTTTCATACATCATTTTAAAACCTAAAATAAAATAAAAAACCCATGGCATGTAAAACAGCAAAAGTGAAACAATCTAAATATGGGCTTTGAGTGACAGAGAATTGCCAGGGTTGGTTCACTGACTGCAGTAAAGGTACCACCCTGGTGTGCGATGTTGGTTTGGGGAGACCATGCATGTGTGGGGCAGGGGGGTAGGGCAGCTCTATAATTTCTGTGCAATTTTGCTGTGAACCTATAATTTCCCTAAAAATGAAAACCTTTTTAAAAATTAAATATGACAACAATACTGTTATCGGTAAGTATGTATAACTTTACCAGTTTAGGCTTCTTTTATAACCTGTGTCATAATCTCAATCTCTTTAGCACTTTTAGTGATAGTATGAGCCCTGTAGTTTCTTTAGTGTTTCCTAAACAAATAGATTTATTAATTTCCTCAGTCGAATCACATGTTGCTATAAATTAAGTAACTTTATGTTCATAGTCTGCAAAAAGTTTATGACAAATTGATACATAGGGCCTTATGGATAATCCTGGATGGTGCATAAATTATGCACACATGCCTCTCTTTTATTTCTTCTGGATGATTTGTCTATTTATTTGTCTATTTATTTGTCTTCTGCTTTCATTTCCCTATGATTTTGGGTTCCCCTAAAAGCAGAGCCTGAGACAAGGATGTGGGTGCATAGAGAGCAAATTTAGAAGGTGATCTCTGGAAGCAAGTAACCCTCTGAGGCATTAACTTCACCTCTGGGGGCATTTATTGTCCCCCACACCCTAATTTCTAGGCTTCTCTGAGGTTGAAAAAGCAGAGACACCCTCAATTTTTGAATAAAGAGAAAGAGTATGATGAAGAATGTGATGAAGACAGAGATGGCTACTTGGACGCACTATGCTGGTTCTGTTTTGCTTATGTTATTTGCTGGGCCAGTTGCACAAAACTGAGACTTATCATGAGCTTGTGACCTTTATTCTCTCAGCTTGTTTGCTTCTGTGCCTCTACCAACTGCTGAGGATGGATGCTGTCTGCCTATTCCCAGTGGATCTTTTCTGTGTTCTCTAATTCACCCCAATCCCCTATCAGCCTATACTAAATTAATAAATTGGCAATATCATGTAAAAGTCAGACTCTGAGGAGTCTGGTTGACATGTGTTCATTTAGCAGAGCCCATTCACTTGTCATCACATTTCTGCACATCAGATTCTGGACTCTGGTCACTCCACCTAGGTGTTGCCATACCAGGGGGTCCTGCTAAAGCAGCCTGCCAGAAATGTGTCAGACAGGTGTTAGGGGCTGTTGGGAACTTAAAAAAGCCCATGCAATCGTGGTTGATTTCCAAGAGTATAGATGCAGGTTCAGGAGTAACCCTACATATGGGGCAGTTTACCAAAGTCAGCAACTTGAATTCTGGGAGCAGCTGAGAGAGTGGAGGACATGCGTGAACTGGAAGACTTGGAAAAAGCCCCACGAGGGAGCCAGGTCAGAGCAGTGAATTTGAGTTGGGGGTGCAATATTTGATAAGGGCCCCAGGACACTCTTTTTGAAGACTTGGCCTCCCAATCAGATGCCATTTAAAAATGTGATGCTATTCTTCTTGGGTCACCAAATTGTTGGTTGAATTCTGTAGCTCTTAAGAGCAGGTCAGGCATTGTGATCGTGGGACTGAGGTTGGAATGTAGGTCCAAATGCTATGTTTGCCAAGGAGGTGTGTGTTTCACATTTTGTGGTGTCCTTGGAGAGGCTTAGTGGCTCATTTGTGTGTGGGAAGCTCAGTTTATAGATGCCTGAGGGCTCTGGCTAAGAGCCATAGGTTTGGTGGGACCCATAAAAGGAAAAATCTGTTGGCTTGCTCTGTGGGGCAGCCAGACATATTATGGTCCATGCATTCGGGTCCAAGACATTTTGTCACCTGTGCTGGAACTTTCACGGGTAATTGCTGTCCCTGGTCTGTTGGGCGATGCTGCCCAGCTCCTGGATGGACCTGTACCCTGTGGAGCCATGCTTCACCCCCTTATTTGTCACTGGGGAAGAGCTGTAGCATTTGCTTTTCCGTGGACTATGGAGAGATGGAGGCAGGGTCTATGGTATCTGAGACAGGCAGTAAACCTTTTATTTACTCATTTTTTGTGAGTCCACATTGTTTGTAAGCTCTCATTTGCTAGACAAGAAAAAAGTCACTTTCAGCTCCAGAAGCCTTGAATGATGTACCACAAGGATTTCTGGTCACCATTGGAAAGCAGCATGTGTGGGTCTCAGACTTGGGTCAAATCCAAATGCTGCCCCTCAGGTGAAAGCCATTGGTGATTCTTTTAGGTTCTCTGAGTCTTGGTTTCCTACTTTATATGGTAGTTAATTATACCTCTCTCTTGTCATCATCAGGAGATTAAGTAAATTAATGATGTAAAAAGCCTGGCATGGAAGTCCAGAAATGTCAGTTTTCTTTCAACTTGGCCTAATAGGTCAGTTGTGATACCTGAAGCTAAAGCCTTCAAAATTGAATTTAAATGAAATGTAAGATTTATGCATTATTTAACAATAATAAACAGTGAAAAAAATCTTTAGATTTAAACTGAAGAATTTTAAAGATGGAAGTATAGTTTTATTTCCTAAAGGTGTTTTTTTCCAGTGACTATTTTGTTCACTTTAGATGGGAAAAAAATGTCGTGGAGAAGAGATAGCCTTGGTATAAAGGCATTTGATGAAATGCAGCTAATTAAACACATAATTTGGTACTGACTGTGTACCCAACATACTTTGGCACATAAAATATTTACTCTGATAGACTAAGGCTGTTACTCTGAACTGGGTCTGAGTTGTTATTGAGACTGAGTGTTTTTAATCTAGCAAACGACGACGGCTTCGCCACTTCTGACTGTGTGTCGTGTCTCAGCCCGCGGTGAGACTTCACAGTCTCACAGCTTTTGACAGCAGTGCTCAATAGACTGCTTCTCTGAGGTCCTGTTTTTGAAAAGAACATTAAATACTTGGTAATGTGTATTCAAAACTCTAAATTCATTCTAAAATAAACATAAGCAAATCTCCTAAATTATAAATTTCCCCACTATACTCAGTTTTGTGTGAAAGCCAAAAACTTGAACAGCACAAAAAGTAGATCTGCTCAAAGTTTCTTTTCAAAAAGCTTTGATGTTTGGTTTCCGCCCTCCCAATTACTTGATGCATTTGTATAAGAAAATGATATTATTTTGGTCGTGTTTTAAGAAGGTATATTTTGAGGAAAAAAACCACTCCAAACCGGTGCTTTAGGAAAGCATTGTTTGGGTTTATTTCAGCTTCATGTTTACCTAGTGTTTTGAGTTTACTTCTGAATGCAAGTTCTGCTGTACTTCCACTTCGGTTTCCTTCGTTACTAAGTCTTTGTGTGGCTTTTAGAGGTTTGGGGCTTCAGATTTGTGACCTCTTAAATAAGGGGCATGAATGAGAAATTGCCAGTGTTATCTAAAGCTCAAGGTTCTATCTTTTTTTTTTTTCTAGTTATAGTTTCCCAGACTTTGTAGCACAGTGTCACAGCATGGACTGTGGCGTGGTCAGTCTGGGAGGGTGTGGTGCTGAGTCAGCATTGCCCCCAGGCTCCCAGATGATGCCGAGGCTGCCGGTCTGAGGACCACACTGAGTGGAAAGAGTTCAGCATGCACATTTTAAAATTTGACTGCTTGGGTTTGATTGCCTATTCTACCATTTCTTAGCACTATGACCGTGAGCAGGGTATTTAGCTTCTCTTTGCCTCCATTTGACGCCTGTCAAAACGGGAGTAATTAATATGGCATTTAGCTTTACGGGTTTGTTTAAAGAATAACTGAGAGAAGCTTCCGGTCAAAATGGCAAAGTAGGCAGACATGGTGTACCTCTTTGCACAACTAAATGAAAATTACAGCTAAAACACATAACAGCCATCACTGAGGAACATCAGAAATCTAGTTGAATGGAAGTCTGACAACTAGGAAATCAAGTTAAACGAAAGTCTGACAACTGCAGAATTGAAGAAACCACATCCATACAGACTGGTAGGAGGGGCATGGGGGTAGAACAGACTGGCCTCACCCCCATGGTAAAAATTCAGGAGGGATACCTTGGGAGCCAGGAGTCCCAGACCCACCTCAGGCCCCCAGGTCAGAATTCCAGTGCCAGGAAAATAAGTCCCCACAACTTCTGGCTGCAAAAACCAGTGGGGATTGAATCAGTGGAGGAGGCTGCTAGAGTCCTAAGCAGCTCTTCTCCAGGTGCCCACACACAGACTCGTCTACTTAGACTCGCTCCCTCTCAGCTCCAACACTGGAGTGGTAGTTTGAAGGGCACCAGTGGTATATAGGGAGAGACTGAAGTGTCTGGTATTGGGGACAGCAGAGGCCCCAATACCAGACACCATAGAGCCAGCAAGCTGGTGCCATATCTGAGACTCCATCAACCTGGCTAACACTGTGTGACCCACCTTGGAGATCCACAGAGGCTCTATCCCACCCAATTTACAGGCCAATGGTTTGGAACAGCTAGACTGCTTTACCATAAGAATGGGGATCTTGGCTCCTAAATCCTTGTCAAAGAAGCAACAGCTGGCTTCAGTAAGCCTTAGGCAGTCAGATTAGAGCACAGCTTGGTTTCACCTGGAAATCTGTAAGCCCAGCACAAGTAGTAGCCATCTCAGATTGCTTCACAGCTCAGGCAGGGTGTCCCCAGCAAAACACAGGTGGGGACTGACCTTGACCTGAACCACCTGGGAAACCTCAGGGCCACCAAATCCAGTGGACAGGTACAGGCCACATTGGAGCTCCACCACCAATCTGCCCCTTTATAGCTGATCCTCCACAGAGGGCTGAGGTTGGTGGTCAGTGGTCACAGCCACTACTTGCAGCTGACTGGCCTGGGTAAATCCCTCCTATTGATCTGCCAACATCAACCAAGTCTCAACTACAAGGAGGGTGTACTCAGCCCACATGAAGGGTGCACCTTGAGTACCCAGCTTGGGTAATAGGAGAGTCTGTGCCACTGGACCCCACAGGATACCTACTACATTAGGCCACAGTACTAAGACTTGGAGTCAAAGCAGCTGTAAGACAGAAACAAACACAGGGAGGCTGCTGAAATGAGGAGACAAAAAAACATGGCCCAAATGAAAGAGTAGATCAAACCCCCCCAAAAAAGCTAAACAAAATGGATATAAGCAATCAATGAGATACAGAATTCAAAATACATGTTATAAGAATGCTCAAGGAACTTGGTGAGGACCTCAGCAGCATAAAAAAGATCCAATCAGAAACAAAGGATACACTAATTGAAATAAAGAGCAGTTTACAGGGAAACAACAGCAGAATGGATGGAGCCGAGAATCAAATCAATGACTTGGGACATAAGAAAGCAGAAAACAACCACACGGAACAGCAAGAAGAATAAAGAATTAAAAAAAACTAGGCTAGTATAAATGGCAACTGGGATAACCTCAAGAGGTCCAACATTTACTTCATAGGGGTTCCAGAAGGAGAATAGAGAGAGCACAAAATTGGAAATCTATTTGAAAAAACAGTGAAAGAAAACTTCCCTAATTTTTTTCTTTTTTTTATTTTAATCATTGTTCAAGTACAGTTTTCTCCCCTTTACTCCCAATCCAGCCCACCCACCTCTCCCTCCCAACTTCCCTCCCATTACCACCCTCTCCCTAGTTTTTGTCCATGTGTCTTTTAACTTTGTTCCTGTAAACCCTTCTTCCCCTTTTCCCCTGAAACTCCCTCTTCTCTCTCCTCTGGTCACTTTCTGCCTGTCCTCTATTTCAGAGTCTTTGACTATATTTTGCTTGTTTCTTGGGAAAACTTCCCTAATTTGGTGAAGGAAATATGCAAGTCCAGGGAGTGCAGAGTCCCAATTACAAAGGCTGCAAAGAAACCCACTCCAAGACACATCATTAATTAAAAGGCTACAGGTTAAAGGTACAGAAAGAATCTTTTATTTATTTATTTATTTATTTATTTATTTATTTATTTTTAGAGACAGTAAGGGAGGGAGAAAGCGAGAGACATCAATGTGTGGTTGCTTCTCATGTGGCCCCCACTGGGGATCTGGCCTGCAACCCAGGCATGTGCCCTGACTGGGAATCGAACCTGCGTTGCCTGGTTCGCAGCCCGCGCTCAATCCACTGAGCTACACCAGCCAGGGCCAGAAAGAATCTTAAAAGCAAGAGAAAGTTAGTTACTGGAAGGTTGCCAGATGGAAGAGGGGAGGGAGGGAATGGGTGAAGTGATGAGGGGATTAAGAAGTACAAATAAGTAGTTACAGAATAACCATGGGGATGTAAAGTGCACCATAGGAAATAGAGTAGCCAAATAACTTACACACATGACCCTTGGACATGAACAATGGTGTGGGGACTGCCTGAGGGAGTGGGGGATGCTGGGTGAAGGGGGGCAAAGGGAGAAAAATCAGGACAACTATAATGGCATAGTAAATAAAATGTAATGAAAAAAGAATGATAGAATCTATGTAAAGTATTGAACATCTATCTAATAGTAAAGTGATAATTACTGATAAATATTAATATTTATATTATCTGGTAAAAATAGTTTCTAGAAAATTGGAAAGGGAAAGGAAGGAACCCTAATATTTATTTTTGCTTGAGAAATATTTCATTACAACCTGGTGACTAACCATCCTGTTTTCCCAGGATTGTCTTGCTTTTAGCACTGAAAATCTTGCATCCTGGGAAACCCTTTGTTTCTGACCAAGCCAGAATGATTGGTTAACCTTGTGTTTATGTAGTGCTTTTAAAATCTCCACAATGGCCTTGTGACAAAAGTATTGTTATCTGAATTTCACAGATGGGCCATGGCTAGCAAATAGTGAAGCCTCTATTTAAATCTGCTTTGGAGTGACTTCAGACTTCTTGTGTGCTCCATTACGTGGGCTGTACATTCAAATGTTCTTGTTTTCTCATTTAGTTTTTTAAATTGCATTTCATATGCATAGGTGGTTTAGAATAAAATAGAGAAATAAAAGATCTTTAACCTCCATAGTTATTTTAATACAAAAAAATTACTAGGTAATTAGGAATATACTGGACACACCAGAATCATGAGGCTGCCCTGGTCCAAGGTCTAAGAAAAGGCATCTCTTTTTTAAGACTTTCTTTCTGTCCTTTTTTTCCTCTCATTTCTTGATGTTTTATTGTTTATGCTATTACAGATGTCCCATTTTTTGCCCCTTGGGCCCTCCAACACCCAGCTCTGCCGCCACTTCCGCAGCCCATCCCCACACCGTTGTCCATGTCTGTGGCTCCTTCATGTGTGTTCTCTGACTATTCCCTTCGCCTTTCCACCAATCCCCACCTCCCCCTCCTCTCTTAAAGACTTGCTTTCTTATTTCAAAGAGTTGCTTTTTGTAGACCAAATGAAATAAAGAGTTGGGTTAAGATGAAGCAATCATATTTAAATTATTATGAAAGAGTGTTAGTTTGTGGAAGGGGCTAAGGAAAATCTGACTTTATTACTTTTTTCTTACTGACCTTCTTTTTCTAGTCTTCTGCCAAAACCACCAGACACATGTTCCTTGTCTTTCTTCATTTCTCTGCCTTTGTGAAAAATTAATTAGAGTAAACAAAATTGAGCTTTGTCAAGTGCAGCATCAAGGGATGCCTGAACGTCAGCAAGTTTTTGGATTGTCCTATTACCCTGCTTGAGCTTGTGAGTGATGGCCAAGAACCACGTCAGCTGGAATCCTCTCCTTGGTCTTCAATGAAACAAATGCTGTTGACTCCAAAATTATTTCTGCAAATATTTTTCAAGACCTTGCTTAGTTTTACTATTAAGGAAGCTGTTGCTCATTGCTGAGGGTATTTTTACAATGGATCCTAAGGCAGTTTCCTCAACAGACACAGTGGGCTTTGGTAGTGGTCACAGTTTTTATGATCTGAAAATGGATTTGGATATGACACTTAACATAAAAACTTAAAACATTCCAAATTGATGAATAAAAATAAACTGTAAGTAATTACAATAAGTTAATGCCAGCTATGTTGCAATTCATAGAATCAACAAAATTTCAAAGCAGGGACCCTTATTATCCTTATTTACTGATGTATATGTAAAAAATTTTTATGTTGAGTGGACTTGAAATTTGTAAGTTTGTGTTCGAACACTTGGTTTTGTTATTTACAAACATTTTTATGGATGCTGAAAATTTTAATGAAAAAAATCCCTATTCTGTCTACTTGATTTTCAGTCTAAAATTTTAATTGAAGATAAAGCCTGTGAGTAAATTACTTTTGCAAATAAACTGCACAATTCAATAAATATCACTTAAGTCATTAAAAAATCTTATTGAAAAGCTGAAGGAAATTTTAGAATTATTTTATGTCATTGGTTCTCAAAGTGTGGGTGGTAGACCAGCAGCATCAGCATTATGTGGGGGAGGGGCTCAGCAATCTGCACCTTAATAAGCTTCCCCGGGGATTCCAGTATGCGTTCAAATGTGAGAATCCCTTGTCTGCATCATCTAGAAGTGGGTGTGATGGGCCATTAGCAAGGTTCTAGAATTAATACCTAAATTGATGAGTCACAAATTAAATAACCTTTTCCCCTCTCAGCCTTCTCGAGAAGTAACGACCATTAAACAGTGTGGTGTAGTGAAAATAATTTGAATTTTGTAGTGTGAAGATCAAGTTTCAGTTTACACCTTTGTATATGCAAGTCACTTAAACACTTTGCGTCATGGTTTTTAATGTGTGGAATGTGGATAATACATAGCATCCCCTCAACTCAGTCGCACAGAGTTGTGGTCAAATGCAGATGCGCCCGGGAGGGCAATTTCTGAATTACCGGTGCTATGCAAACGTTCCTTTCCATGTGATCATCACTGCCAGTATGATTACAGTCCTCAGAACTTTTCCTTCTCACCCCCACCCTTTGCCCCATTAACATTTAATTACCTCTTGATTTTTTAAGTTTTGCAGAGATCTAATAAAAAAGGAATAGAGAATTTAAAATAAAAAAATAAACCAGAGTTCTTATTTCTTTTATATATGGAGTGAGATATACAGGTTTTTCTTTGTTTCATGAATAGACTTTTAAGCCTTGACTCCACAGTGTAAAATGAGCCAAGTCAATAACACACTTCAGTGATACCATGGCAATAATAATGCATTTGCAACATTAAGTGTCAAATTTTCCTCACATATTTCAAAAACTGTTTTACATTTTTTCCGGTTTAACCTCTCTTGACACTAGTGAACTTAAGGCACATTGTAATTGAAGGATAAGTGAGCAAAAAAGCAGTTCAAGTGCTAATATATCCATTTCAATTCCTATTTTCTGGACTGAGACCTTTTATGCTAAGTTCATGTGAGAGTAAATTTTTATGACAAAATTATAACCCTCACACAGATGTTACTCAGGCAGGCTGAGATCTGTCCTGGTATAATGGATTTTGTGACAATGAAATGCAAGAGAGTCTCCAAAAAGCTTTGCCTAAGGAATTTCTGACAGTAGCCTATATGCTGCTGAGATTTTCAAGATGCTATTATGACTCATTTCTACTCATTACAGAAAAATGGGTTGGTATTTTAATCATGAAATACAATTGTGTTGAAAGGAGTAAGAATTGTAAAGGCATAATCTATGAAATATTGCCATGTATTCATATTAGCTACACTGTTCAGTAAATGTTGTTGCTTTTAATGTGGTTTTATGTAATAAAGCCTTCTAATTTGGGAGGCTGCATTTATTTGTTACTCCTAATTTGAGTTTCACTTATAATTTTCTGTATATCACTAGTTGAATGAAAAGGAGGTATCTTCCATCACCAGAGGTAATCTGAACTTCATATAATTCTCTATAAATTGTTTACTAAATGGTAGAACACAGCTTCTCCTATTTCAATGGGTTAAGTTTTTGAGTGAAAATATGTAAAGTTGCCTCAAAATATTGTAAATGTGCAGTTACAAATATCATAACTTCTATAAGAGCCTCTTATTTTCTTCTTTTTTCCTCCAGCTTTATTGAGATACAATCGACATAGACATAGACATTGTGTAATTTAAGATGTACAACCTGATGATTTGATACATGCATATGTGGTAAGTGATTATCACAACAGGGTTAATTAACCCCTTCATTACCTCACATAATTGTGTGTGTGAGTGTGTGTGTGTGTGTGTTGAGAACACTTAAGGTGTGCTCTCAACAACTTTCAGCTATATGTCCATCCATTTGGAATGGCCAAAGTTAACGTAAATACTTTGTGAGAACAAGTTGCTAGGGGAGATCCTGAGGATAGAGAGAATTTGTGTATTCTCACTGTTCTGTTGTAAGTTTCTCTGGGAATTGTTTATTTTTTTCATCTAAAGAAAATCAAACATAGATATTTGTCTTAAATGAGAAACAGATTCTTGGCAGTGAGCCTATTGTTCACTTAGCCAAGGAGCATTTTGTAATTGTAGAATGTATCTGATGTGTAGAATGTGGGGAGGGTACCTCTGATAAAACATTTTAAAATCAGTTTGGAGTCATGATACCCATTGGAAACTCAATTTTTTTTACATGAGTAAAAATAATCAATAAGATCTTTTATTTATTTGCTTATTTCATTATTTTTTAAAACTTTTTTATTGAATTTATTAGTGACATTGGTTAATAGAATTATGTAAGTTTCAAGTGTATGATTCTATAATACATAAACTGTATGTTATATCGTGCGTTCACCACCTCAAGTCAAGTCTCCTTCCATCACCATTTATCCTCCATTTGCTCTCTCTACCTCCATGTTCCAGACACTAGAACAGTGCCAGAAAAAAATTTCAAAATATTGCCTAGGCTGGTGTGGCTCAGTGGATTGAGTGCTGGCCTGAGAACCAAAGGGTCACAGGTTCGATTCCCACACTAGGGCACAAGTCTGGGCTGCGGGTCAAGACCCCATTGCAGGGCATGTGAGAGGGAACCACATATTGATGTTTCTCTTCCTCTCTTTCTCCCTCCCTTCCCCTCTCTAAAAATAAATAAAATCTTTAAAGATTTTTCAAAATACAAAACAATGTCCTTTGAATGAACTTGATAGTAAGAACACTAGGAAAGGAATGATGATTTAGAAGATTATTTTGTATGTGTGTGAGACATATTGTAAGAGACAGCATAATTTGTAACTTGTGTAAAAAGTCCTTTTACTGATAAATGAGAAATGTCAAGGAAAGAATCACAACTTTGGGTACTCAAGCTTTCCCATAAAGTTTTAGTTTTTAATTTTAACATGGATGTTTTTCTTTACCTATTTATTTTCATAATTTATATGAAGACAAAGAAGCAAAATTCTGAGATACCATGCAAAAGCTATTTAATTAAGATAAGAAATAGTCTTGTTAGAATTTTTAGTCACTCGAATGATTTTCCTCTGTTTGAGAAAATAAATGTAAAACTACATAATCACTTAATAAATAGTACATAAAACTTTTGCATCTTTTATAAACTGAATAATGGATGCACACAGGATGATATTCAACAATTAGGATTAACTTCTTGCGTCCTCCATGTACACACCCAATGGAATTAGAAGTATTTCTGTAGAACTTAATGTTAGAATTTCTTTTAGTCCTTTCTCAGTTGAGTGAATAAATGTGGATGATTGTATAATTCCCATATGGCATGTTTATTGGAACAAATTTACATTCCTATGTTCTGAGCCAGTTTTGAATGTAAATATTTAGGCATAGATATTATATTTTTATAAGGTACAACTTAATTTCATAACCACAGTTTTGTCTTTTACTTTCTTGACTCTGTCCTTTTCTCTTTCCTCTATTTATAAAGCAATTTTGTTACTTTTGGTTCTCCCAGACAATTTTACATGGAAAACATTTACCTTTACCTGCCTTATAACTATCAGAAACACTATCGCCTGTAGATTTGATGGTACTCTTTTTTTTATGGGCCCCTAAAGGATTCATGAGGAATGTGCCAGAGGATTTATTGACCTGGTTTCTCAGGATCTTGTGGATCCTCCAAAAATTTTCTAGAATGCAGACACCACTGCCATCACATGATGAAGTACTGAAGAATTAAGACCGGGGAAAAGGTACTTTGTAACACTCTTAAACAACAGGATTATAGACAGTATGAAGGTATAAATTACTCCAATTGCCCTTGGTCAGCATGACTTTTTCTCTTTTCAACTTGTAGTACATTTTCAGGCTTCCTTTCAATCTCTGACGAGGGCAGGGCTCACAGCTGACCCGATGTCTTGGCTGTGTCTGTAACCGCCAAGGGATGTTTTGGCAGGTAGGTAGTTCCCTCTGGTTGTGACAGGTTAAATTATTTTGAATTTAATATATATTACATTGATGGGAACTGGTTTAAAGCACTGAGATTCATCTCTACATGAACTATTTTATTTCCTGTTATGACATCCTTTTGCTGTTGTGAGGATACAAACAATGCCTATGTATATTTAAAAATATACATGCGTAAGCAAAATATGTTTTTGAAATTGAAGATATTCTTTCTTTTTAACAGTATGCATGAGAAATATTAATTCTTGATTATTAATGCTAATAGAGGAATGTAGAGAATATAGTTTCTAAAAAACAAGATGCATTTTGAAATGTGTTTTATTTTTATTGTATTAGCACATAAAATGATGAAGCCACACTGTGAAAATCTGATTCTGGAGAAACTGAGGGTTCTTGCGTCTTTCTTATGACCCACTTTATATCACCTTTGAAAATACTCAAAATAATACTTTGTGCAGGTTTTAAACTTTACTTGAAACACAGAAAGGCAGTTAACATGTTTTGTTTAAAGCTATTTGTTAAGTTGCTACTGAGAGAAAATGAAAGCAAACAGAAATAATACAGAACTTAAATGAGCAAGAGTCAGGTGATGTGGAAGCATTATTTAGGGATAATTGAAGGTTGACATTCCGATGAGAGGCACAAAGAAGAGTTAATTGGCTTATTCCAAATTGAGGGCAATTCTTTAGGAAGTATTCTTGAGGATATACTTGGCAATAAATTTGACAGCAAGCATCGTCTCTTTACAGGTTGACTTTATCCGAGATTCTGGAAGGAGAAAACCAAATCTGCCTTCATCTCGGAGCTCAAAGGCAAATGTGTGCTTAATGCCCAGAGTGTAAGCCCAGTCTAAAGAAGAACCTGGTGTCTGGTCTGTAAGACATAAGCAATAAATATTTAATTAGAGACAAGTGCTAATGTTTTTCTTGAAATGGAAATTCACTGGTGTAAAATTAGCAATAAAAAATAATTATGTGTACAGTTAATTGCAGTAATGAAGTAGTGGTCTGCATAGTTTAGAGTGTAGAGTAAAATATAATCATAGGTTTGGGACCCACCATGTATTTTAAATATATGCTGAATTTTCGAAATTATGTTTTGCTTGTTTCGGTACCCTACATTGAGTTTATGTCCTGCACATGGTGATGCAGACGGAGTTGATCGGAGCAAGGATGAGCCGCTGAGAAAATCAACTGAGGTGGGGTTACTGGCCACTGAAAACGCACCGAGGAAACTACACGTACCAACTGTGCAGAATTACATTCTTCCTAACAATTCAGGAGTCTTTCTATTCGTGTTGCTAAGGTAAACTCTTTTATAGTTAAAAGGCCAAGAAAATTATCTAAGGATGTATTTGATTCCCTCATTCATATTTTCCATGGCAACTTTTTTGAAATTTTACTAAAAATGATATTTGGTAAAAGGGTTAAAAATATAGACACATCTAGAAGTTATACTTATAAAATTTATATAGTACATATACATACTAAAATACATTTATGTATATTTTGCTTTACATAATAGAATAACTTTTTTTGTACCTAAAATAATTTATGTTCCAGGACAAGTATCAAGTTTAGCTGGCATTAACATTTTCGGTTTTAAAGCTAAGAATTCAAAACTGTGATGAAAAAAGAGAGAAATAATGTTTTGATGTAAAGAGATAAGGTTGCCTCTGAAATTATTTGACAAATATTTATTAAACCTTTAATATGTACACTGCACTTTACTTGGCACTGTGGAGGGTGGGTAGTGCAGGTGCAAAGATGGAGATGCCATTGGCGTCTTTGGGAACTTAGAATTTAGGGGAGAGGAGTCGAGATGCAAATCAGTTGAGACTAGACAGACTGTATAAGCACTATAGGAAGGGTAAAATACCTTATGAAGATTTTAGACAAAAAAGGACTTGTGTCTGGTGACAATGATGGCATTTCATGCTCAGTGCCTGTTCTAATACCACCTTCATGATGGAGGTGGTATTTGAGGTGAGCCCTGAAGAAAGGTAATTTTCCAGATGGAGATGGAAGAAAGGAATTCTGGCCAGCAAATTACAAGGATAGAAAAGCATGGATGCATTTTTAGGAACCAGTGACATCCGATTGGACAGGAACAAATGGAGCAGTGAGAACTTGTAGGCAAAACTCAGAAAACCCGATAAATCAGGACACCGTCTTTTGTTCAGGAGGCAATAACAGCAATTTCAATGTTGTATTTAGGATGACGAACCTGGGCTGGAGAAAGTAGAGGCCACTTCAGAGGTATTGTAAAAGGAAAGCCTGAACTAGTATAGACTCTCCGTGCTGGGAACAGACTTCAGGGTTCTCCATTCGTGGAATGGAAGAGTCACAGAATTTGATAAAAATTGGTGAGATTCCAATCTGGGTGGCTGAAAAAAGATCCACTTTGTTAACAGAAACAGAAACTTGGAGTAGTGATGGAGGGAGGGAAGTGAAGGAAGTAAGGCACGAGGATATATTTAAATCAACTGGGGACTTGGGAAAATCAGTTTTGAAATTTGGACAGAAACATCATGGGTGAAATTGGTTTGCATAAGATTGATTCTTTTATTAATATTAATGTCCCTTTTTGGTTCTAGAAAATTTCTTTGATTTGAAGTTCACTTGATCAGATATTTAATATGGCCACTCTTTCTTTGATTAATGTTTTCATGGTATATCTTTTTCCAATTTTCAGTTGCAACCTATCTATGTTGTATTTGAATTGCATTACTTATAGTGTATTGCTAAATCACCTATTTTAAAATCTATTCCCCAATCTCAACTTTTAATTAATATATTTAGGTAAATTATTTTTAGGAGTTCAATCTGCCATTTTATTATTTGATTTTTCTTTGTTCCATCTGTTTTTATTACTCTGAAATAAGAATTTATTTTATATTTAATATATTTAACTATATTTAATATTTTATTTTATTTCCTTCTGTTTTGTTACATAAACATTTTTTAGGATTCTCATTTGACTTATTTATAATAATGCTCTTAGTGGTTGCTTTAGGTGTGATAATATACATACATAATATATTGAAATCTATTAATATCAATGTTTTATCATGTCAAGTGAGTATAAAAAGATTGTATTTAGGTTCTTTTTCCTTTCCCACTTTTTAAATATGATTTTCTTGAGTACTTCTCTATATACATTGAGCATCACATTAAAAGAGGTTATAATTTTTGGTTCACTCATCAGAAGGAGAAAGATAAGGTAATTCATTCATTCATTCATTCATTCCCTAATCCATTGTTCTTTCTTCTTTTCTAAAGTTTCAAGCCTTTTTTTGTTATTATTTCTTTGTTATTTAGACAGCTTCCTTTAGCCATTTTTATTTTTTAAGTATATTTTATTGACTACTTTATTACAGTTGTCTCAATTTTTCTCCCTTTCATCCTCCATTTGCCCTGCACCTCCCCTATCCTCCAGAATTCCCCTCCTTAGTTCATGTCCATGTGTTGTACATATAAGTTCTTTGGCTTCTCCATTTCCTATACTATTTTTAACCTCCCCCTGTCTATTTTGTGCTTACCAATTATGTTTCTTATTCCCTGTACCTTCCCCCCCATTTTCCCCTCCCCTTCTCCACTGATAACCCTCCATTTGATCTCCGTTTTTGCAATTCTCTTCCTGTTCTAGTTGTTCACTTAGTTTTTATTAGGTTCAGTTGTTGATAGTTGTGTTTGTCATCATTTTACTGTTCATAAATTTTGATCTTCTATTTCTTAGGTAAGTCCCTTTAACATTTCATATAATAAGGGCTTGGTGATGATAATCTCCTTTAGCTTGGTCTTATCTTAGAAGCACTTTATCTGCCCTTCCATTCTAAATGATAGCTTTGCTGGATAGAGCAATCTTGGATATAGGTCCTTGCCTTTCACGACTTTGAATACTTCTTTCCAGCCCCTTCTTGCCTTCAAGGTTTCTTTTGAGAAATCAGCTGATAGTCTTATGGGAACTCCTTTGTAGGTAACTGTCTTCTTTTCTCTTTCTGCTTTTAATATTCTCTCCATACCTTTAATCTTGGGTAATGTAATTATGTACCTTGTGGTGTGCTTCCTTGAGTCCAATTTCTTTGGGACTCTCTGAGCTTCCTGGAAGTCTATTTCCTTTGCCAGATTGGGGAACTTCTCCTTCATTATTTGTTCAAATAAGTTTTCATTTCTTTTTTTTTTTAAAGATTTTATTTATTTATTTTTAGAGAGTGAAGGGAGAGAGAGAGAGAGAGAAACATCAATGTGTGGTTGCTGGGGAACATGGCCTGCAACCTAGGCATGTGCCCTGACTGGGAATCGAACCTGCGATGCCTGGTTCGCAGCCCGCGCTCAATCCACTGAGCTATGCCAGCCAGGGCAAGTTTTCATTTCTTGTTCTTCCTCTTCTCCTTCTGGCACACATATGATTTGGATGTTGGAATGTTTAAAGTCCCAAAAGGTTCCTCAGCTTCTCCTCATTTTTTTGAATTGTTTCTTCATTCTGTTCCAGTTGGATGTTTATTTCTTCCTTTTGTTCCAAATCATTGATTTGAGTCCTGGTTCCTTTTCCTTCACTGTTGGTTCTGTATATATTTTCCTTTATTTCACTTTGTATAGCCTTCATTTCTTCCTTCATTTTGCAACTGAACTCCATCAGTTCTGTGAGCATCCTGATTACCAGTGTTTTGAAATCTGTATCTGATAGGTTGTTTCTCTCCTCATTGCTTTGTTTTTCTGGAGTTTTGATCTGTTCTTTCATTTGGGTCATATTTCTTTGTCTTGTCCCTGTTACTTGTAAGGGGCAGAACCTTAGGTATTCGCCAGGGTGGGGCAACTCATTTTGCTGGGTTGTGGTGCTGTATGTGGCAGAGGGGTCAGAGAGGGAACAATGCTGCTTACTCATTGCTTAGTTCTCACCCCACTTTCTGTCACTTCCCTCACTTCTAACACACAAATTGGGTCCTTTTGGTGCTGATTCCTGGGCAGGTGGGATTGTGCACATTATAGGGCCCTGTGGATCCCTCCAGCAGATTCCATTGTGAGATGGAGTTTCTCCCACCACAGCAACCCCCATATTTTTACAGCCAGAGGTTTTGAGGCTTTATTTCCCTGTGCTGGAACCATGGGTTGCATGGTCTGTTTTGCTCCCCAGTTGTTCCTCCTGTCTTATCCTCATGTGAGTGTGAGAAGTCCCATCCTGCAGCCCCTGCCTTGCCACGTGTCCTTTCTGCACCAGCTTCCCATCTCTGCCCCACCTATCCATTTGGATGAATGTTTCTTCTTTAACTTCTTGGTTGTCAGACTTCCATGCAGTTTGATTTTCTGGCAGTTCTGGTTGCTTTTGATTTTTAAATTGGTTGTTATCTTTCTTTTGGTTGTGGGGGGAAGTGAAGTATTTCTACCTATGCCTCCGTTTTGGCTGGAAGCCCCCCTTTAGCCATTTTTAAAGGTACGTATGCAGTTGAAAAATTCTCTTAGATTTCCTTTGTCTGAGAATGTCTTTATTATTCTGCATTTCTGAAGGATATTTTTTTACTGAATATAGAATTTTGGGATGATAATTCTTTTAGCACTTGAAAAATGTCACTTCTTTTTGGACTTTCATGGTTTGAAATGAGAAATCTGTTGTCATTTGAATTATTTTCCCCTCTTGATTGTTTCTCTCTGGTTACCTTCAAGAGTTTTTTCTTTGTCTTATGGTTTTAGAATTTTAATTATGATATGGTTCAATGTGAGTTTCTTTGAGTTTGTCCTGTTTGGGGTTCACTTAGCTTCTTGGGCATATTCATTTATGTCTTTAGGAAGTTTAGAAAATTTCAGTCTTTATTTCTTCAAGTATTTTTTTCTAGCTCCACTCTCTCCCTCTTCTCTTTCTGGACTTGGATGATATGAATGTTGGTACTTTTGTTATTATGCCACTGGTCCCTGAGGCTTTGCTCATTTTCTTTTTTTAGGTTGTTTTCTTTCCTCAGATTAAGTGAATTCTATTGTTCTATCTTTAAGTTCACTGAGTCTTCCCTCCATCATATTCATTCTATAAGTGAGCTACTCTAGTGAGTTTTTTAATATTTAAGTTATTGTGCTGTCCAGTTTTATAATTTCCATTTGGTTGTTTTTCACATCTTGCATTTCTTTGGTAGATTTCCTGTATTTCATTTGTTTCATGGCTCTGTACTGCTTGTTGAAGCATTTTCATGATGGTAACTTTGAAATTCTTGTTAGATGATACCAACATCTAAATCATCATCTTAATATTGGCATCTGTTGCTTATCTTGCCTCATTCAAGCTGTGGTTTTTCTCATCTTTGATATAACAAGTGATTTTTGATTGTATACTGGACTTTAGCTATTATGTTAAATCTGAAATCCTAACTGAAATATATTTTAGCAGTAGTCACCCTGTTTAGGTTTAGCATGCAGGCCCTTCCTAATCTTCTACTGTGGCTTGTGGCTCAAATGACAATAGTGTTTTCAGAGCCACTGCATTGCTATTTTTTTCTGATTAGTTCATCTAGTGATGCGGGGCTCCTACTGATTCCTGCAGGTGCCTGCTTCATGGAGGAAAAGTGATTTCTTAGCTGGTCTACCTGATGCCTCTAGGGGGCAAACACAGGCTCCAGCCTGTGAGGATAGAGAGCACTTCCCTGATGAGGAAGGTAGTAGGAGAGGCCTGAAGAGAGAACATGTGAAGTAGCTGCATAGGATACCTGTTATTGGAAAAATGTCTACTTTTAGAAGCAGTCAGCAGAGACAGAGTAAAAAAGAGGGATGAGAAGGCAAACCAGGCGAGTTTAGTGTCAAGGAAGATAAGGAATGGTAAGAAGGGATATCAACAGGGTCCAATGTGGCATGGGTTTTGTGAAGCATATAAGCTGAGATAACTGTACTGGCTTAAGTGATCAAGAAGACCGCCATTTCTGGCTAGACTTGGATTTAAGTTCATTAGGAAGAAAGCACATAAGGTAAGAGTTTGGTAGCAATGAAAGTAAGGAAAATAAAAATTGTGATTTAGGGTGTGTTAGATATTTTAACAAACTGGACAAGTTTCTAGCTGTACTAGCTTTCTACTTGCAGTTAAATAAACTCTTCTGATTTCAAAGAATTAAAGATTATGGCTATTCCATTTTGAAAAATTTATGTGAAATTTCTTATTAAGTTTAATAGTGGTGATTGAGAAAAAAATATATATGGTCTATCCAAAAAGTATCCAGCCATGTAATATGAAAAATAGAGACATTTATTGAAGAAGACAGAAGACACAAGAAACATTGTACATAAGACAATGACACCTCATTGTAGGGGCCTTTGGACCTCACACAGTTCTCCTAATCACTATCAGCAGCCCCATTGTGTTTTCCTGAATCTCATTAACAGTTTGAACTCTTTTCCTTTTCAAAGGTGATTTTAGTTTTGGGAAAAGCCAGAAGTCTCAGGGCACCAAATTTGTGCTGTAGGAGTCTGAGTCACCTGGGTGATTTGATGTTTCACTAAAAAACTCTGCAAGAGATGTGATGTATGAGCTGGCATGTTGTCATGATGAAGCTGCCAGTCACCAGTTACCTATAGATTGGCCTTCTGAATCATGTAAATAGTTTCTGCAGAGGAATATTCAAGCTAATGCAAAAACTGATGCAGATTCATTGCTCTGCTTGCTTAGCCATTTTGAATATAATGGCCACACAGTACACATGCTCACTCAACAGTGTCTACTGCCCCCATTGACTAGTACCGTGAAGTCGTCATTGTTCACATATGCACATTCTAGTCTACTCTCCTTGGCTTCCAGGTTACATTGATGTCATGCAAAGAGTTCTTGTTATATTAACAATGGCTGGACTTTTTCTGGACAGACCTTTTATATATGTACACACACTTATATACAGGTAGTGGATTTTCACAGTTTTGTGATGTTCCTGAGTGTAATACATTTTGTATTATGATGCCATTTTTTGTATTTTCAAAACCTTAATTTACAAACCAAAACTCTACTAAGGCATAAAATAAATGCAAGATTAAGAGTTTTTTACTTGTGAGAATACAGTATTATAGAACTTAATTTGTTGAACATGCAATTTAGCCTTGTATGTATCTCCATCTATACTGACTAAAATATTTGTATATTTATAAAATATAATAACAATCACTTGCTAAATTAACTCATTTCATTAGCTCCTATCACAACCTTATACTTTAAGTACCAATTGCTGTTTTACAGAAAAGGAAGCCTGTCTGTAGATTTGTGATATTAATTATATACTGTACTACTCATCATATGTCAATCTATAGTTCTCCTAATGAAAAGTCTTCATTGAGTTCTATAAGATAATTTTTTTGTTGACAATCTTTTCTTAATATGTAGACATTAAAAACATTTTTACTCCTTTGAAGCCACATTATGTGCAATGAACTCTAATACAATTAAAACAAGTCAAAATAAAAGTGAACTGAGCTAGGAATCCAGTTTTAGCCCAGAGGAATTCACATGAAGTGATGCTGGTAAATTAATATATATATTTTTTTAGAAAAAAAGTGCTATTGACATGCATTAAACATGATAACCTGCACTTTTTATATCAACACTAAGTCAAAATTCTATCTGAAGCAAAGGAGTTGAAGCAAGAGATATATGGTCATAAATTAAAATATTTTTTCTGCCCTTTTGTTGTTCCTTAATATAATCTCAGCTTGCATTTCTCTTAGTAGTTAGATATTGAGTGTTGTAAGCTACAAGTTTGAGGTCTTGATTTTCTCCTTTTCAAAATGTATTGTGGAAAACAGTACAAGGTTGAGAAACAGGAGCAGATCTAGCAATTTTGGTGCATGGGAAGGCACTAAACAAGGTGCTTTGTAATTAACTTTTTAATTCATGATGTGACTGACAAATGGATGATACTAATAATGATACATATGACCCGGTTTCTATTAAGTCAATGAACTATTTTTGCTAATCAGGTACTATGTTCAGTTATTTCTAAAATGGTAGAGGATTAGATATACTGCCAATATGCAAATGTAAACATTTTCACAATCTTTAATCATCAATTTTTGTGCAATTTGAATATTGCTGCTTTGTGGCAGAGTACTTGGTATACCATTGTGGTCTGGAATGCTGATTTTTGTACCTATTCTGCTCTAGAGTAATAAAATCTTTCTGTATGTCAATTTCACAGTCTACAAATGAGGGATTTTGTTAAGATCAGTGGTTCTCAACCCTAGTTTCACCCTAGGATCACTTTGGGTACTTAAAAAACAACACAAGTGCCTGGGCCCCACCGCAGGCGAACAAAATCAGAATGTTTTAGGGTGGGGCCTAACCACCTGTGTTTTAAGAACTTCTCAGATGACTAATGGGAAGTGAGACTTAAGAATCATGAAGCAGACCAGTGATTTTCAACTGGGGTGCTGCACGAGGCACAAAAGTGTGCTGCAAGAAATTTTAAAACACGCAGTATTTGACTATTTAGTCAGGGGCACTGACATCTGTTCCCGTAGATTGTCCAATACATATGACCCGGTTCCTATTAAGCCATCTGGTGTGAATGAAGCAAAATTATACTTAATTTTTGTTAGATTGGCAAAAAATTATTTTTTAGTAATTAGTTTATGTGTGCCATGAGACGAAAATGGTTGAAAATCACTAACGTAGATCATCTTTTATGTTTACTCCTGGTTTAAAATGTTTTGGTTTTAACTTAAAAAAATTTTGTTGTATTTGCTTCTTAGCTTGAGATTGCAAAAGTATTTAGTTTTTTCTGGAGGTCAGAGATCTCTCCACAAGTTGGGTATTAAAAATGCTCCCTCAGGCCTTTACGTCTGTTGCTATCAAATCAAAGAGAAAAATACTGGCAAAGAGAAAAATACTGCCAAATCCTGGACTTCTTAAGTAACAATCAGGATATTGGCATGACTAAACATTAATTGTGGAGTGCCTTTATTTTGTATTCTTACCAAGTCAAACACTTTGCGACCCTTTACTTCTCATGACTGTTTAACATTCAATCAGAGGCTTTATTAATCATTCACTGCTAAAAAATTTGAACATCAAGCTGCAGCAGCCCTGTATAAAAGGGGCAATGCTTTCTAAATCTGAATTCCTTTAAAAATCTTTCAATGTTATATAATAAATAAGTTAAAAATGCTGCTACACAGTTGTACAGAATAGTAATTCCTCTTCACCTGATCCTCTCATTTCAAATGTGACACATGATGGCATGGAGCAATGGATGGTATCTTTGGCTGTCTGCCAGTTAGCACATACCTCCTTGAGAGGAGTCATTGTGTGTTAATTCTTCTCACCTGCCTCTCAAAGCTCCAAAGTGCTGAGCAGTTATTAGGTAGTTGCTCCGTAAATTAAACAATTATGATGCAATGGCATGCATAGCTCTACTATGCTGATGATTTGTACATATAGACATGGAAACGTGTAACAATCCTTTGATTTTGTAGTTGCCACTTGCAAAATTTGTTCCTGTTTGGAACCCTTTGTGTTTTGATGCTAAGAATTTCTGTGTGTTTTTCCTACTTATAATGTAAAAGTTACTCTGACATCATATCTGGGTGGCTTAATCTGGCCCTGCTATTTCTCAGTATCCACTAACTAGACTGCTATTTTAAATGGCTGTTCAAGTCTGCTCTCTGGTTCTTTACTTTGCTTGCATTTTGCCCACTCACACAGCTAGGTCTATCATTTGTTTTGAAACCTTGCTATTCATTTGTATGCATAACGAACTCCTGGCTTGGCTATTCGGCATGATCTGTTTGGGTGCTGGCAATTGGCTGTGTCATTGTTCTTTTCCTTCAGCCCTTTGCCAATGACTGGTGGATAGGTGATTGCTGATGAATGTTCTCTAGGAATGGGACTTGTCTGTTCCCCCCCCTCTTTTTTTTGTTTTTTATCCAATTCCACCAAAAAAACTGCCAAAAAGTTGGTTGTTTTAGAAGATGTATGTGGTGACTATGGCATTTTCAAATTTCATGGCAATTGTTGAGGGTGTAGACTTTTAGTTCAAAGTTTATACTTTTAGCCTAGGTTAGGGAAGTAATTTTTAAAGTGTGGTGGATAGAGTTACTGCAAGGAATCCATAGGTTCATATGCACATATTCATTTTTTCAATATACAAATTCTAAAAGTATAATGGAAATAAGTTAGAGTGGTCCATGAAATGCAGTCTTCATGCTAAAAATTTTGGTTATCATGGCTCTAGAGAATGATGCGTGCTAAATCAAATTCAGTCTTGTGGTTTCAAATCCAAGTTCACTCTTTTTGGATAAGTCAGGACACCACTTTCAGTGAGCAAGTTTATAGGAAGTATTTTTGATGCTATCCATACCCTGAACTGTGCTAGATATTAGGTGGTATAGGAGGAGTTAGGAAATATGATCCTTACTTTTGAGGAATTAAATTATGTTAAGAAGTTAACGTTTTGTAAGCAGTTTCATTGGGAATTTTCTGTTAAGTTTGGGTATAAGAACTGAAGCTCAGAAATGGTTTGGAGAATAGGCAATTTTTACTAAAGTATTTCCAAATTAGTGCCAGTGGGATCTAGCCACCAGAGCAGAGATGATCTCACTTTCCAGGGTCTGAATTAACTGTTTTGATTGGTGAAAAACAAATGAACTTATTTTCATTGCTTTAATGTGGAACAGCCGAATTGGTATAGCTGCAAAAACCAAATGGATAAGTAGTATGCACAGTGGTCAAGATCATGGGCTTTGCATTTTGTTAAAACCTGGGAATGAATGCCAGTTTGGCTAGTTATAAGTATTGCCCAAGTCATAAGGTGCTGTCACAATGAATTGAGATAGTGAAAATCAAGGGCTAAGCAAGTGGCTGACAGGTAAGAAATATGTCAATAACTTAAAGTGCAGACAGAAAGTAAAAATAGTGCAGAGTAAGAAGTGGTACTGAGACACTAAAGAAGAACAGCAGAACTAGAACCCTGTGACTTCCTTTCTTAATCTACCATATAGATTTCGGTTGAACACGATAGGAAGGGGCTGGTGAGAGAGACAGGAAACTGTTTTGTATGATTAAAGTGGATCAATTTGTGGGCCTACCAATTTTTCTACCAAGAGCTAGGGAAAAACTGCTTGCCTGGAGACTAGCCCAAGTAAGAAAGAGTCCAATTAAAGTCAAATGATTAAAAAAAATACCAACTCTGCCCCAACTAACTCTTATTCTTGTGAGGATAAAATGTATGGTTGGTGCGCACAGGAAGGGGGGATGAATTAAATTGTAAATTTGTCTTGATTTAATAACTTTTGTTGACCTTGTAACCTTGTAGAAAGTTCAGTATAATTTGTTTAAAGAAAGATATTATTCTCACCAACAGCAAATTTTATCCCCCAGATTCACATTTAATTCAAAATCATCTGTTAAAACTAAAGGTCAAATTAGCAATTCCAAATGTTCTAATCCTAATTTATAAATTCTATAATTTTCTTTAATATTTATAAAAAATAATTAAGGAAAATGACATGTTAAGTAATAGGAAACACTTACAAATTGTTGATGCTATTGGACCATAGATGTAGCGGGTTTCATAGCGAGTTGCTAAAACATCAGTGCCGATCTTTGCAACTTTGGTCTAGAGAGAAAGGAAAGTTAGGAAGTTAGGGTGCTATGTAAGTGCCATTAACTTACTGGGGATTAAAAAGTCCATTTTACTGGTTACTTGGAATTTGAAGATCAAAATAAAATAAATGGCTAAATGAGAAATTTATTTTCAGTGAGATATATTGTTATTGTGAAGACTTCTAAATGTGAAATCAGTTATCTACAGTAATGTCTTATCTCCTTCTGTGATTCTATTTCTTTTCTCTCTCTCCTTCTTTCCCTTTCTCTGTGACTTCCTCCCTCTCTTTATTCTATCATTCCTTATAATAAAATGTATCTTTCTTCTTTCAGATTTTTTTCTGGCTTCAGATTTTTTAGTATATATATCTTTAAATTGAATTTATTGGGGGTGACATTGCTTAATAGGATCATATACATTTCAAGTGTACATTTCTATGCTACATGATACATCTATATATTGCATTGTGTGCCCACCACCCAAAGTCAAATAATTTTTCATCATTGCATATTTGGTCCTCTTTATCCTTTACTGACTCCCATCCCTCTTCCCTCTGGTAACCACCATACTGTTGTCTGTGTCTATGAGTTTCAGTTTTTATATCCTATATTTAAGTAAACCATATGGTTCTTAGCTTTTTCTGACTGACTTATTTCACTTAGCATAATATTCTCGAGGTCCATCCATGTTGTTGCTAGGTTCAGATTTTTATTTCTTCTGAGCCATTTTATCCCTTGTACCTCCTTCCTTTGTCTTCATAGGTTCCACATCATCACAGGTCTTTCTTTCCATCAGATTTTAGCATGTCAGGGGCAGAAGAAGGGTGGTTGACTCCTCTTTAAAATAGTTGTTAAATTAGAGTTTTTCTTCCAGAGCAGCATTTCATGATCTTTAATGCACATTAGTGTTTTGTGCTATGAGAATGATTTATTGGAGCAAACTTTAGTGGAATATAGTCATTAATGTATTTGTAATCAAATGTAGATATTTTTAGTCTATGTGTATAATGTATATAACTAAGAAATATATTTTCTTAATCAATTTAGTTGCTGTGTAAAAACTCTTACTTTACTCAAATGGTTTCTTGTATACATTTGTAGTTTTTAATCCATAATGCCACTTTCCTAAGGGCAGATTGAAATTGCATTGCTGTGTCTTTGTATAAGTTGTTCATACTCATGGATTCAAATTCTCAACTAAATTGGTTAAATAAATGATTCTATGGGCCATGGATTACTTATACATTTTCTTGGTTGTATATACACAGATGGTTTTACTGATTGGTCTAAATGATTCAACTCAAAATTAAATGCTGTTTTGCTGAAACAATTCACTGAAGTCAGAATGACAATTGTATTTCTGTCTTCAAAATTTAAAAAAAATTTATGAGGCAGTATTTGAACCATATCTTTTGCTGTATATGTTGTGTTTGCTATTGCCATGGGATTTGGGACACTAAATTTTATCTGCTTTATTTCTTTTCTTCTACAGCAATTAAAAATATTTCTCTTCTTTTTTTAAATCCTCACCTGAGGACATGCTTATTGATTTTAGACAGGGGGAAGGGAGGAGACAGAGATGGAGAGAAACATTGATGTGAGAGAGAAACATTGATCAATTGCCTCTTTTAGGTGTCCTGACTAGGGACTGAACCCGAAACCTAAGCATGTGCCCTGACTGGGAATCAAACTGGCAGCCATTCCATTTACATATCGATGCTCCAACTAACTGAGCCAAATTGGCCAGGGCAAATATTTATTTCTTTATATGGATATTCATTTATTCACACTGCTAGTTCTTGGAATTCATTGAAACTCATATCTACAATTTTTTTAAAGCTAACAAATTAGTTTCCACAGAATGGAAAAGATGCTTAGTGGATCATAGTTCTGGAAAGACTGTTCTTAGTGAGGAAGTTTCACAAACATTCTTTGGATGGTAATGTTCTTTCTTTGGATAGTGAAAGTATTAATATCATTTCTAAGATGACCTGGAGGATGGAAATACAATGGACATCCTTAAATCTGGTGTCTCAGGGATAGGAAAAGCAGATGTCTTTGCTGTTCTGTTAGACTTTTGCTGTGTGTGGTTTCACTGACACTGTAAACGTTTAATGATCTATGTAGTAACAGAATTCTACTCTCATGGCCTACAGACGTTTCCTCCTACTGGCTTTATCTTAGAGTCATGTTGAAAGATTTTATTAACTGTATACTTTTAATACATAAAAATTAATCTAAGGATATGATTTTAACTCTAAGGTAAATTTCATTAGTTCTTTTCTTTGGTAGTAAATTGTGGAATTCTTTTAACATAACACAAGTTGTTAATAAAGAACTGACTGAAAGTCAATGGTGGTGTCAAAGCATAAACCACAGGCTTTTCCCTACATACCAGTTCCTCATTGTTAGGTGGCAATTTTGACGTATATCCGTACGGAAACAATAGCATCTGGGAGTAGGAGTGTATGGTGATGTAGGCTTTGATTGATTTCAGGTGGCTTTGAATGAAGTCAGTGACAGCTCTGGTCTCTTTCTCGGACTCTGGAACGGGGCCCGGATAGGTGTCCTCACATGGGTTTTTGGTGCTAGGAGAAGCTGTAGAGGACATAGATGGACGAGATCACAATCTGTTCCCCTCTTCAGCACAGCCACCACTTCTACTGAGGTGGCTTCACAAAATGTTTTAAGCATTTTGGCCTACCAGGTTTACAGGGCTCCTCAATGTTTCTGGCGTCAGAGTCACTGCAGACTTAGTACACACAACTCAGAGTGAAACAAACTTAGCTTGCTAGAATATTCTTAGCCTTGTTTATTTTTCCTCCCTTGTCCAGAGAAACAGGAATAGTAAAGCAGAAGCAGTCCAAGGCCTGGGGCCAGAGAGATCCCAGCTCCAATTCAACTGCGGTTCTGACTTGCTGGGTACTGGCTACGTTCTTTGAACCCGAGTTTCTTCAACCTATTTTAGCAGGTAATTATTATTAGGGAAGTTGCTAATATCATATTCATTATGGTAGAGTACAATTAAAAGTTGAGATGGTATTTTCCACAAAGCTAGATAGCAAAAAATACTATGAATTGAGATAGTGGTCATTTCCCCATGAATATATGTAATGATAAAGTGATATTTGTGTAGCAACTACAGAGTCATCTGATATCGCAGATCTTTGTTTATTACTGCATTTTCATTAAACCTTCACTGTCTTCTCTCCAGATGTTTCTTTTCACTGAACATCTAAAGAATTATCTGCACTAGTTTTAACTGCTGGTATTTCTCAACTTTTATCCGATCAGGATAAGGAAGACCTTATATCTCTCTTCAGATGATTTGAATTATTGTACATCTGAATTGTGCTTAAATTTTAGCAAGCTAAATGTATTAAGAGATAGTTTGACAACCTCACACCCATTTCCTCCCATATTATAAAACATTCATAGTGCTTCTATAGAAGTGATGGTACCTCTCATTTTTAGATTAGAAAATTAACACTCACTCAGGTAAAACATATCTTTACTGAAATAAGTAGGTGGTTTAAGTAAATTCTGTGTCTAAACACTTTATAACTCTTTTCCACGAGATCAAGTGAACTCACAGTTCCATGAGACATTAAAGTTCCTGTTGAGGTCAGTGCCGACGCATTTGGAGTTTTGGTTCTTGGAACGATTCTTTCTCCAGAGGCGGTTCTGCAAGATTAAATGACAGAAGTATTTACAGCAGATCAGTTTGAATTTTTCAATTTGATCATTTCAGATCGATCCTCTCTGCAAATTTCTACAGCTTTATTTGAAATCTATCTAGTTAAAATGAGGACCTTTATTAAAAGAAAAATTTATTGTTTTCTTACTACTTGTAATAGTTTCAGAAATACTGCTTTTATATAAATATTCTAATTCAGTTAGTTTTAAAAACTGTTGATTAGTTCTCATTATTAGAAAAGATAAATGATGTTCTGGAATTACATATACTTAAATTATAACTTCATTACATCTTTTACCATTTATAGATTCAGATATAATACAGGTAAAATTGTGACTGTTGGAGCAGACTTTTCAGGAAAGAACTTGGTGTGATGGTATCTATCTGAAAGTTCATTATTAATCTTATCAAACAGCAGCAGGGAAATAAAGGATCCTGTTAAAAGACAGATAGATAGATGTTTGTGTCACTTGTTAATTTATTTTTGATGTAATTATTCCTTCTCAAATTCTGTCCCAAGTTGATGGAATAAACTGACTTTTGCTTTGAAGTCAATGACTTGACTTCATAATATCTTTAAAAGACTTGTACTCTTAGCTAGAGTATCCTTTACAGTAACTGCTTTATTTCATATTTTGCATTACTAGATTCAGCAGCAAAAATTTCATATTGCTTCAAGAACATCTGTGCAGTTAGAAAATCATGCTTGCCTTAGTCTGAAATTGAGATTTAAAAAAATATACATTTGTGAATGGAAATTAGCTGGTTACCCAAATTTTAAACTTAATGATATCAATCACTGTGCATTAAAGTCAGTAAGTAATATATTATCTAAGTGTAAAAAAAGAAACTAAAGAACAGTATATTACCTTTTTCCATGACCAAATATATCCATCAATGTTGAACACAGGAAGAACATAAAAGTTCATTCGGTCCAGGAGTTTGGTCATAATTTTGTTTTTTCCATAAGTTTTGGTTGCCTATAAGGATAGGAAAAAAAGGAAGCTAATGTGTAAATTTTAGCTATTATGTGGAAAGTTGTGGTTATAATAGTAATAACTACCACTCCTTAAGTCATTTGCCCAAGGTCAAATGATTTTGAACATATTTATCCTAAACTGTACAAAACTAAATGAGTCATAGAGATGACATAAAATGACATTTATTCAGACTAATGAAATTAATTGAACTGAGCATTCTTTAAAGGATCATTTAATTTTTGAGACTTGTAGCATTTCAAATGTAGCATGCAAGTTACATTTCATAGGAAGATTAGAAACCAAGTGAAAAATTAGCAGTGCAGCTTATTTTAAATGGATTATTTCCCTCACATCCTTTTTGTAAATATGGATTGAGTCTGTAAGCATTAGAATATGTAAATATTTGAGAGGATTCATAAATTAAATATAAATAGGATTTTAAAAAGTGCTCTATTGACTAAAAAAATCAAGAGTTTAGAAATTGACTAACGACTTTTTTTTCTCACATCTGACTGAAATTTCTCTAATCATATGGACTTTCTATGGCTACTAAAATCTCCGTCATCGTTTTTGGAAAATCTCTTCCAGGTCCAGCTGTACTGGAGCCGGGAGATATCATATGGTCCTATGATGGGTGTTCCTTTATGAGGCGTGCACTGGGCTCTCAGCTGGAAGAGCTAGACCAGGGCAGGGATAATCAACTCAACTGGCAGATTCATACCTAGTGAAACTATGCACACCCAGAAGGCCATTGTCATGCCTATTTCATCAGTGTGTTGGGTGCAAAAGCTGCAGACAGAGAAGGTTAAACATAGTTGGAGTCAGAATACAATAGAAATAGAGTGAGAGAAATAACAAACATAAACTTAAAAAAATGAGTTATTTTTCACTGGGAAAGGGAATTTAAGTGTGCCAAGTGTATGTGTAGTTAATGAAATACCTATGCAGAAATAAAGCCTCTGCTTTGAGCTTACTGAAGAAAGTCCATGTTTGTAGGTTGGATATTAAGATAGTTTCAGATTTTCCATGCTTAACTACAGGAAAAACTCTCATATTGTAACCCCCCCCAAATTTTCTTTTCGTTTTATAAGCTGTCAGCTGGAGTTTAAGAAGTCTGAAGGAAGGTGTCCATTTTATAAAAGCTGAATGTTGAGTAAAATCCGAAGCATTTATTTCCTGACAGCACCAAAGGTGGGCTCATCTAGTTCAGTGGAACTGCACTTGTTTGGAAAGGGCGGTTGCCGCTTAGTGAAGTGCTGGAGACTTGACAATCTGAGAACTGCCTGTTCCAATTCACTTACCTGATAGACAAACCACTGGCAGAATGCTGGGGAGATCCATTCTCGTGCATGAATGCCACAGTCCATAAAAATAGCCTTTCTTTTTTCGTCTTTTTTCCCAATCTATTTAAAAATAAAGTTGAGATATTGTTGTAATTTGCACAAATTCACACATTGATCTTTTGTTGTCCTATAACTCATTCATATTCTCAAAGCTATTCTTCCTCCTGTCTCCTATTTAATGAGTAACTGTGTAAGTACATATTGTTCTCAGGTAGGACCATGGCGTATATCCTTAAATGTCTATATATAATTCCTAATTGATTATATAGGATATTTTTCAAAAGTTTTCCCTAGTGTCAGAGTTGCTTTTAGGATTTTTTTTTAAATCATGATCTTGTTTTTCTTATTTTCCTGATAATGTCCTTTGGTCTGAGACATAAATTATAAAGTTGCTTCTGTTTCTGACATTTCTTTTTTCTGTCTTCATAACTTGGGAATGTTCCACTTGGAGTAGAAAAGATTTTGTTTTTGAAGTGGGAAGAAGGACTAGAGGCTAGATATTTGAAGGGCTGTCATTTTGAAGAGAGGTGGAATTTGTTTTGCATAGTTGGAGAGAATGAATGGATGGGAATTTAGAGTAAGAAAGGGCTTCCCAGTTAGGGGATGTATCTGGGAGCAGTGTCTTTGGATGCACAAAACCCAGCAGCAGCTGAATGGCAGTTATCAGCTTTGTTATAGAACGGAGTCACCCATCAATATGGGGTTGAAATGCTTCACTTACTGTTCTGGGAGCCTATGATTCTATGTTCTTGAATTTTTCTTTTCTTCATGACATTTTAGTTAACAGTTTCACTGAATTTTAATGGACAGAAAACTGTTTTATGAACCAGGGAATCATAAACTCTTGTAACAAACATACAGGATAAGATATTTGCATCTGTTCACTGTGTCTTGACAAATGGTTTAATCAGGAACTTTCTAGTTCCACTTAAAATCACCTGTCACTTCTGTTCTAGAATGGATGTCTAGAGCTTAAATATTCTCCAAAACTTAAGATGTTTATTGTATCAAAATTAGCTACATGTATTAAAAAGTAACTTTAAAATTCATGTTTTTCAACAATAATATGAATCAGCAGTTCTTGAATTGTTTTTACCTTGAGAACATACAGTGGATTATCTTCAACAGTAGTTCCAATTTTAATACGAGAGACCATTTCAGGACGCTTGTGCACCATTTTTTCAGTCCAAGCAACAATCTTAAGAGTAAACTCAATATGAGATATTAGGATAAAAGAAAACTAATAAAAGACAAAAAATATTTAAGATATTTTTTTCTTTTTAGTTGAAGCACATTTTGTTTTATTTTTTATTTTTAAATTATATTTTATTGATTATGCTATTACAGTTGTCCTGATTTTTTCCCCTTTGCCCCCCTCCACCCAGCACCCCCAACTCCCTCAGGCAGTCCCCCACACCATTGTTCATGTCCATGGGTCATGCATGAAAGTTTTTTGGCTACTCCTTTTCCTGTACTGTACTTTCCAGCCCCACAGCTATTCTGGAACTATCTACTTGTATTTCTTAATCCCATCACCTCTTCACCCATTCTCTCCCACTCCTTCCCTTCTGGCAACCATCAAAACATTCTCGTTATCTATGGTTCTGTCTCTGTTCTTGTTTGCTTAACTTGTATTTTTAGAATGAACTGTTGATAAATATGTATCTATCACATTTTTTGCCATTTTATTGTTCATAGTTTTGATCTTACTCTTTTTAAAAAATAAGTCCCTTTAACATTTCATATAATAATGGTTTGATGATGATGAACTCCTTTAGCTTTTTCATGTCTGGGAAGCTCGTTATCTACCTTTTGATTCTAAGTGATACCTTTGCTGGGTAGAGCAATCTTGGCTGTAGGTCCCTGCTCATCCTGACTTTGAATATTTCTTGCCAATCCCTTCTAGCCTGCAAAATTTCTTTTGAGAAATCAGCTGACAGTTTCATGGGAACTCCCCTGCAGGTAACTAACGTCTTTTCTCTTGCTGCTTTTAAGATTCTCTTTTTATCTTTAACTTCGGTATGTTAATTATGGTGTGTTTTGGAGTGGGCCTCTTTGCATCTGTCTAGTTTGGAATTCTCTGTGCTTCCTGGACTTGCATATGTACTTCCTACATCAAATTAGGGAATTTTTCTTTCATTATTTTTTCAAATAGATTTCTAATTTCTTGCTCTTTCCCTTCTCCTTCTAGCACCCCTATGATGTAAATGCCTCATACTACCCTCTTTTTTTGGGGGGGGTTCTTTATACTATCCTCATTTTGAGGGGTTCCTTTTTCTTCTTGTTGTTCTGATTGGTTCCTTATGTTCCAAATCATTAATTTCATACTCAGCTTCATCCACTCTACTGTTGTTTCCCCATAAATTGTTCTTTATTTCAATTAATGTATCCTTCATTCCTAACTAGATCTTTTTTATGCTGTTGAGGTCCTCATTAAGTTCCTTGAGCATCCTCACAAACAGTGTTTTGTAAGTTTTATAAGGGAATTAGATTGCATCTGATAGATTCCTTATCTTCATTTTGTTTAGTTCTTTTTCTGGAGTTTGGCCTGTTCTTTCATTTGGGCCATGTTTTTTTGTCTCCTCATTTTGGCAGCCTCCCTGTGTTTCTTTCTATTAGGTGGGGCTGCTTTGACTCCGCATCTTGGTAGTGTGGCCTAATGTAGTAGGTGTCCTCTAGGGTCCAGTGGCACAACTTACCCTATCACCCAAGCTATGTCCATAGTGTGGGGTAAATAAACCCTCCTCTTGTAGTTGAGCCTTGGTTGCTATTGGTATATTGATGGGAGGGATTTACCCAGGCTAGTCAGGTGCAAGGACTGGATGTGACCACTGACCACCAACCTCTGCCCTCTGTGGATGATCAGCTATGTAGTTGCAGGATGGTGGTTCTCTGACGTGGTCTGTAGCTGTCCACTGGGTGCACTGGCCCTGAGGTTTCCTGGGTGGTGCAGGCCAAGGTCAGCTCCCACCTGTGTTTTTCCCAAGGAAGCCTGGAACCACAGGCATTTTATACTGTACCTTGTCCCAGGTATTATATTTCGCATAGCTGTGCCTGCCTGGTGTATCTTCTTTGACATCAAACTGTTTCTCAATCACTTCTTGTAGATCATGAATCAAGATTCTGTTTGACAAGAGAATGATAAAATACACATTTACTAGAGAAAGAAAAACATGTTTATCTTTCATTTGCAAAATTTTCTCTTCCTTTATCTTAGATCAGGTTTTCCTGTTTCTTGATTATTCGCTTACCATTTCCTTTAGACATGTCATGTGTCTGGCTTAAGATCTTCCCATGTATCTACAGCTGTGCTATCCAATATAATAGTCTATACCTACACATAGCTATTGAATACTTGAAGTGGACTTGTCTGATCATGGAGATTGTTGTACATATGAAATAGCTCACAAATAGTAGCTCACTAAATAATCATTATATGTTGGAATAATATTGTGGATGTGTTAGCTTAAATAGAATATTTTGTTAAAATTACTTTTAAATTGTGGTTACTAGAATATTTAGAATTATCCATGTGTCTTGAATTTTACTGCTATTGGTAAGTGATGCTGTATAGTCACTTGCAATCTTTCTTCAAACACACACTTCAGGCAACAGTGGATACTCTTGTGCACAAATCTGCTGACTCTCCCAAGGAACTTGAGTAACAATAATAATAAGCATTTACTTAGCACTCACTATGTGCCAGTCATGCTCTAACCAACTTACATATATTAACTTATTTAATTTCCACATTGAGATTATTATCCTCATTTTACAGATGAAAAAGCTGAGACATCAAATGTTTAAATAACTTGCCATGGTCACAGAGCTAGAAAATGGCTAGGTTGGCTTGGAGTGTGACATAAGATGCAGGAAGAATCATTGGAAAGCTAGTGTTAGTGACCAGAAGGTATGTCTCTGCCTTCTTACCTATTTCATCTCATCCTGAGTTATATCATCTAATCACCTCATTGAATCACATGGCTTTGAACACAACCTAATTGTAATCCATATTTGTGCCTCCAATTCTGGCTTCTTCCTGAACCTACCTCTCCCTCACCTCTTCCCCTACCTCTCCTGTGACTTGCACATCCAACTGACTACCTGACATTTTCATCTGGACATCCATATGTTGGATGGCTCAGGTACTGCCTAACACACATTATTTTACTTTATTTTATTACTGTTATCACCATTTACAGATGGAGATGTTATTAAAAAAGTTTAAATACAACTTGTGTGTGGTGGAGTTGGGAATTTGAATGTCAGTTTGATGTTCCAAAATTACCACTGTCATCATATATGCAAATATTGTTTTTCTTTATTTTTATTGTTAATACTGTTATAGATGTCCCCAATTCTGTCCCCCACCCTTTGCTCTCCTCAATCCAGCCTGTCTGCCCTTTCCTCTGGTCATAACTACATATACAAATTTTTTTTGTATATTTTATCTGTTTAGGGATTTTCTATTTTATCCTATTGATCTGTTTTCCTACTCTTGTGTAAACACCAAACCATAATTATAGTTTTAATACTGAATTTTAATATTCAAGGAGATAAAGTCTCTCCTTATTCTTGTTCCCAAATTTTTTGAGTAATTTTACCTATTTTAAGAAATATTTTGTCAGAATCACTTTAGGAATTATTAGGAAAGTGGGCTTTTGATTAGAATTGCACTAAATTATGAATAAGTTTGAGAAATTTATAATTAATATTAAAGCATAATATAGCTTTTTGATATTTCAGTAAAGTTTTCTGTATTTTGTTTAATATATTTTTTATGAGTCTTATGAGTGTTTTTTTCCAACTAAATACATAAATTATTTATTATTTATATATTAAAAATGTTGTTTTCATTACATTTATCTATTAATCACTGTATTAGTTTAAAAACTATCCTTTTACTTCTGATTTTTAAAGATATCTTTAGGATTTTCTGTGTAGTTATTCTGCAAAAATTATACTTTCTACTTTTTTCCAATATTTATTTTTTTCTTATTTTATTACATTGGCTAAGCTCTGAACAAGGGTAATAATAGTGGTTAAAGAGGATCTTCTATTTTCTTTTTCTGGTTTTAACAAGAAAATCTGTCATTCACTATTAAGTATATATAATGCTAATTGCCATTTTGAGATTAATATGACAGTGTCTATATGATCAACTTATTATTGTCCACTGATGTACAGTTGCAATTAAAATTTATTATTAAATTTCTTAATATGTTCAATATTATGTTGCAGCCACAGGAGATTTACACATACTCCACAAAAATGTCTGTTCTTATTCTAGATATAGTTATAAAAGCTTGTGTAACTTAGGAATAGTGCACTGGACATAGGGAAAATGATTTGTAGGAAGCAAGCTTGCCATCGTAGGTGATAGTTGACAGCAAAAAAGGCAAAGTAAAATTGCATAGACAGAGGACTTAGGAAACACAAGGGTCAGATGTAAATCCAAATTACCCAACATGTTTTGGGAATTTAGCCCTGGAACAGATCATTCTCTCATAGCACAGTATGGAAATTTACATTTATAATGATAATCTTCCAACCAAAAATAAACTATATTTAGTATACTCTATTTTATAGGGCATTGTGGCTTATAATGAAAATATCTCTGTGAAATATTTAAAATAAAGGATTTTCTGAAGTTGTACTTATCTGAACAATTTATTTATTTGGATTATCTCATTTCTCACTGACTTCATATAAAGAAGGCATTACTCAATTTTGTTGGTTAAACACATGAATTTTTCTTCTGCTAGCAAAGAGTTCTATGTGGAAAGATACTTTCTAGTTTTAAACATTTATTCTAGTCATTTAGGACAGTATCATGCACTCTTTTACTTCCATAAATTCCATCAAGTAAGGAAGCAGGAATCCAGTGGGAAGGGGCTCTGTGAACCCGATAATCTTGGGTTCCAAACCTATTAGATTACTTAATACTGAATGTGATCTTGGGAAGGTTAGCTATTTCTCTGGCTCTCAGTTCACTCGCTTTAACAATAGTACCAAATATACCAGCCGGGATTGTGGTTAGGATGAAATTAAGTGAAATGTGAGAGGTACCTGGCATTGCATAGGCACCCAGTGAACTTCAGGATGATAGTGAGAATGAATTATGAAACTGACAACCACCTCACAGTTTTAAAATGTCTTTAAACCAGGCTTAGAAGGTCTGTACTCGTTTGCCTCTGATTTCTTCAATTTCTTACAATAATGAACTGTGACACTGAAGCACCCACTCTACTTGTCAGTGTCTTCTTGCTGATTGACTGACTGATCTGAGTTTCGAGGCAGAACTTAAATGAGGTATACTCCTAATTAGGGTTTATTTAGCACATGAGACCAAGTACTGCTCATAAATATTGATTCCCATTAACAGCACTGACAAGCACATTATTATGCACATTATGTGTAACTCACTGTTTGCTTGGCTTTTGACTTATGATAAATCTGGGATTTCTGAGAAAAAAAATTAAGAAAATTTTGGAATCAACTGGGGCATCTTATACTCAAACTCACACAAAGGCATGAGAAGGTTGGAAATTATATTTTGGGTTGTAACTGCACACATAATTAATTATTTTAAGTCCTAAAGAGAGCATGTGGATTTTTCTCTACCTGCATTAATAGAAGTGGAGGAAACAGGGCAAAGAGAAATTTTATGGTCCCAAAGGTTGATTTGTAACACAAGACAGTATTAATCACAGGAATCTCATACCTAAGAATATTTTTAGACTTACTCATATCAATTTAGCTCTTGTGATAACAGCAGCAAAAGAAAATTGGGTGAGCTGAAATATGACCTTTCCACAAAGGCAGCTGCATGTGGACATCAGAACAATGCCAGATTGTTGCTGATAAGGACTAAAAATTAAGCCTAAGGCTGAAAATTAAGAATTGAGGCCAGATGTTGTTTTCATGAGCTCTTCCAATAACCAGCAGCCAAGCTTAGACAGATAAAACTAAATTACTTTCTCTTAAATATTACTTTAGCGCTCCAATAATTATTTAATTTGTTAAAAATATTTCTAAATGTAGGTGAAAAGATAAATAATTACCACTAAGGATTTAATGATGTGAATGGCTAATGTTTATCCAGCCTTATGTGCCAGGGACTCCGTTCAGTATGGCATTTACATTTTACCTTTTAACCTTGACTTCAACACTGTTAATTGGGTACCATTATAACCCCCACCTTTACACAGGTTATGTAGATATACAAAGTTCTCACAACTGGTAAAATACAGGAGTTGGGGTTTGAAGTGAGAGAGGGCTGACCTCTAGCTGTGAACCGTCGCACAAAGGTGCCTCTGTCACAAGGAGTGACAGCCCTGGACAGTGCCTGCCAGACGTGCAGTTTTCTTAGCCTACTGAGAAAAGTTTGTCTGCTCAGCCAGCTCTCTTGGAAACCTGTGTCTCAATGTCCAGGAGCAGATGAGAGGTTCAGAGAAGAGGCAAGGATGAATCCTGTTCTGATAATTTCAAAGTGCCCCCCTTCTGCCCCTTTTATAGAGGAAGAAAGGAGGACTGGGGGAGAACTGCACAAGGGCACAGCAATCTCCCATCAGTCACACTTCCTCTCTCCAAGGTTTCAGTTACCTGTGGTCAACTGTGGTCCAAAAATATTAAGTGAAAAATTCCAGAAATAAACAGTTGATAAGTTTTAAATTGCATGCCTTTCTGAGTACTCCTTGCTGCATCGCCTCATGCCGGCATTGTATCATCTCACATCATCACAGGAAGAAGGGTGAGTACAGAACAGTAAGATATTTTGAGAAAGAGAGACCACATTCACGTAACTTTTATTATAGTATATTGTTATAATTGTTCTATTTTATTATGAGTTATTGTTAGTGTCTTATGGTGCTTAACTTATAAATTAAACTTTATCATAGGTATGTTTGTGTGGGTAAAACCAGTCCGTGTGTGTCTGTACTGACAGGGGGAAGCATGTTTCAGGGAGGCAGAGTCATTGTTATGTGCCTTATAAGCCCCACCCCGGGCTTATGCCCACATTTCAGTAGGACAGTGTCTATCTAAAAGCATGACTTCAGGTTTCCACAAGACCCCACTCATCCCAAGTAACTTCCTAATTGGGTTACCATGTATCAAACTGGGGCACTTTCTGGCGCGGATTTCCCCACATTTGAGGCGTATCCAATGTTGGACAATAAGCTATACGGCATTAATTTATTCACTGGGAGGAACAGGGAGCATCTGCTGATAGCCTCTAGTTATCCTCTGTTTTACAGTGTGTGTGTGTGTGTATGCACACACAATTGTGTAAACATGTGTAAGTGGTCTTTCCTCCACTTGATTTAATAGAAGTAAAGGACCCAGGCAAAGAGTGATTCTGTAGTCCCAATCTTCATGAAACCCCTATGAAACACTGTAAAGTAAAATACTTATTTTATAGGACTCTGTATATACTTGGGACATGAACATGTGTCTGACTGAACATCATTAGGTACTTAGACATTAATATGAAGTGGTGATGATTGCTATGTCAGTTTGGTGTAAATATCTTTTGCATTTCCCACATAATCGTATGTGCATCTGAATAAGATTTTACTTAATTGTATTATTTGAATGTTACTGTTATATTAATAGTGAACAATTCTTCTCTTATAATTTTAACTTTAGATGAAAGAGAAGATAACCTAAAATGTCTCTAAAATACAAATATCTAAAATACAGAAAATAGTAAAAACGCTACAGTTTTTAACTGCTGGATCTAAATATGGTATCTACCCCTTTAGGCTCAGTTGAATGGATGTAATTTCTTTTATACATTTTTTTCACCAGTCTGTTCAGGTTTGTTAGTATATATAAATTATTTTTTTTCTTTTTGTTTGGCCTATATGATTTTGTAAAAGTGTAAATAAAAATGGAACAAACATGCTGCTTTAAAATCAAATCTTAGTAATTTAATTTTCTGAAAATTAAAAAATCACACACAGATGCTTTAAACTAAATAGTGGTTTATATGCACTGTCTAATGAAGGCCGTCGAAGTAAATCGTTGTGTCAAACCAGCCCCGTAATGTGGTTTTATTCAGACTGGTGCCTGGGTCCAGCCAGATGTTTCTGTTTTTAGAATCCTCTTCTGTTACTGACTGACACCAAGTAACACATATAATTAATATGCAAATAAAATTATCTGTATAATTAGTACTTGGAGACAAGATTTTAAGTAGTTCTCATCTGCAGAGATCACTTTACATATTTATATTTCTGAGTAAGGTAACTATCTAATTATGTGGCTTTCCTACAACTGTGGCTAATTTGGGCCAATTTCTAGAAATCATGTCCTAATTAGATAAAACTAATTTTTATAGGTAGTTTAACACTTTGGTTCTTGATGTGCATGGCAAGTAAGGATGATGGCATAAGACAAATTGAAAAATGTACTCTTTATGAGCGTCTGAATTTAGATAATTAGACTTCTGTTTGAAGTCAGGCTAGGAGAGGCCAACAGAGGACTGCAGAAGAGGAAGGGAGGATGTGAGTGATTGGATAAAACGGAGACATGTCAGCTACCTGCCCAGGTGTCTTCTCTCACAGTGATTTATTCCACTATCCACACTCATGCCAAGCAACTAGCTTTTTGTCTACATTACCAAGATATTAAGGAAAACATAATACTTCATTTTTACCCTGCTGGTCAAACCAAATTATACAAGATTGGCTAGCTAAAATGTATTTTAGCTTGGGCTGGATACTTTGTAAGAATTAGATGGTCATAGGAATCCGACTCGGGTCTGGATTAACGAAGCAAACTGGAGAGTGTAGTAGCTGAGGCACACATTTGGGAAGCCTGGCTGCAACGTGAATCAAGAGACACAGTCACTAGTGGGTAGATATAGGGTGGAGGGGTGGTGTCTTTTAGATGAAAGAATCCAGAAGTCTTCTGAACCTTAGCATAATGCACTACTAATTTCTGTGATCTTGGAGGTCTATTTTAAAAAGTGTCTCTTCTAATTCAATGCTGCAATTTATTAAAAAAGTATAAAAAACACATGTTGACATATTATTTAAAAGGAGTTAAATGCTGGTATAAATTAATTTTGAATATGTTCTCCTCACTTATTAACTTCATTGGTTTTACATCCCACTTGAAAAAACAGCAGAAATGGAGATAAACTACAGCCTGCTACTTTTTAAGCTGTTAAGCCACAAATAAGAATTTTTTTAACTTGCCTTACATAATTTTTTCCTAATTTCAGCAGTGTTCATATTTATTGAGGATATTGAAGGGATATTATACATGCAACCAAGTCAAATGAGCAGCAGGAAATCCAGTCTGCAACAGATTATAGGATCTTTGTCTTAGCTGGAAGAAGAGGCCTTGTGAGTGAAAGCCCTAAGTTAGGTAGCCGGGGCATGAAATAGCAAGTCAAGAAGGAGGAACTAGTGCTTAGTGGTGTTTTGAGTGGTGGAGGTCTCAGTAAAGGGGATTCTTAGGATGCCAGGGCTGGGGAAGTTAAAATAGGACCGCTCGTAATCACTAAATGTTTGAAAGTTTAAAAACACATTTTGTTTTTAGATTGTGTTGATTTGTAATATTCATTGCTGGGCTGCCCTCTTGTTCACTGCCCCCCAGGCCCAGACAGTGCATGGCTCATGGCTGGTGATCAATACACTCTAATTTCCCCTTACTTTTCTATGGGATCACAATGACTCCTTTTGGCATCTTTGGCCATTCAAACATTCTCTCGTCTTGGATTTGTCTTATTCTATTGCACTGTTTTTGCTTTCTCTGAGGAAAAATTTCTTTCATAAAAAATTGTTTATTTACTATATATTCTATATTTCCTCATCTCTGACTTAAAGATGAATACTATTATTTGGTTCTCCTTTTATGTCTCAGGAGAATTCACATGCAAAAATGTGGTGCTGGTGGTTGCCAGTCACTGTGTCTGGACTCTGGGGCTCACCACCTGTTGAGGTGGCGAGTGTGCCTAAAGCATCCATGTCTGCTCACATGCACTCTGTCTGCACTAGGGGCTGGTTTGGAGATGGCAGGTGTAGATCATTGCCATTCTTGCAGATCAGAGCAAACAGAAGATGGAAGTTGTGTGGCCAGGTTTGATTTAATGGCCTCTATAGTCAGGCCTCAATAGTCTGCTTGGACATAACTATAAATTTTATGTCAGAGATACAATTTTTACTTTTTCCCAATTAAAAAAATAGTACTTCCCTTTCAAGATGCCCTGAACTTTGCATATCCAACACATTTGAATATTGAATAATAGGACTTACTCATAGTGCATTTCATTTTGATCCAAGGCAAACTGGATGGACTGGGATTCGTTTTCACTGACTCGGAAATCCACTGTCATGTTAGCAGCCACATGGTGGCTGGCATCTGGGTACCAGAAGTCGAGCTGTATAAATGAGTTCAAACAGTTGTTTGTTAGCTCACCCAACACATATTTATTAAGCAATGACTGTGTGTCATACACCATGAAAAGAATTTGGGTTCAATATGACTATAAGGTATGGACACTTTTCTTAACAAGCTTATGAAATTTTTGCAAATACCACATATTTAATATCTGTTGAATGTTACAGAGTGGGGAAAAAAACCATTTGTGCCAGTCAGTTTTGCAGGACATGGTACCTATAAATACAAAAAGAATGAGCAGCTTTTGGTTAATTTGTTTGGTTCCACCATCCTGGGTTTGATTGGGGTGTTCCATAATTGATTTAGCCACAGCATCTGTATCTAATTGGGAATATAGATTAAATATATGGTTCCCCACTACCCTTCTCAGTTCAAACCTCAAAACCAAATGTACCTATAAACTCCTGAATTCCTGGAAGTTCCAAAAGAAGGCATAGCCTTCAGTACTATAATTTTTCTCGCAGAATGCTGTTGGGAAAATTACTAAAGCTCTTTGAGTTTCAGTTTGCTTTCCTAAAAAACAAGGCTAACAGGATTCCACTTGGATGTTGTGAAGATTGTGAAATGGTTTTGAGGTCTGAGATACACAGGTTTTTAACAGCTGCTGTTTTCCTTCCCTTTCTCATCCTCTGGCTAAGAATTTTAGAAATTTGGAGAATGGGCCCAGTAGAATAGCATTCGGATTAAGATAACTTTGAGAAGATTCTAATTTTTGTTCTTTAAAATCATACTCAATTATGAAACCTAATGAAGTACTGCTCTCCAACCTGGGAAATGTGAAGGAAATGCCCAATTTCTACCCATTACACTGGGCCTGTCTAAGTCTGCCTGGCTGTTTCCAAGTTGAATCCCACTGTACCTCTCATTTAATCATTATGAGACTGCTATGAACGAATGTTTATCGTTTTGTTTTGATCAAAAAGCTACAGATGAGCTGGACATTCGAGGGATGTAAAGGTGTTGGAAAGGTGAGTTAGGCAGGGCCACCTGACCGTAATGGAAGTTTCTCTCTCTGAACAGGGTAATGTGTCACAAGATCTAGGGCTCAGTGACCTTTCACGAGCACTTATTAAGCATCAGGCACAGAGCTGGGTGTCACCACTGTGGGGACTAATAAAGGACTTGGGAGAAGCAAGACGTTTTGCATGAGAGGCACCACATATGCATTTCCAACAGGCTGACCAGCACCAGGGAGAAGCACAGGTGCTCCAGGAGCACGAGCAGCAATCCCAACTGGGTCATGAGAGTTGGTGGACAGAGAAGACTTCCTGCAGGAGGCACTGCCTGAGCTGGGTCTTGAAGAAGGAGAGTTAGCCAAGTCAAGGAGCAAACGTTTCTCCTGAGCAAAGCTGTGTGGGGCCACAGTGGGTGAGTTGATGGTGTTCATGGAGTTTTAGAGAAAGATAGTTGGGGAGGAGGATACTGCAGAGGCTGGTGGTCTGGCAGATCTTGAAGACTTGATACAACAGTACCAATAGAAAGTGCTTTTCCATTGCTTATTGTGACCAGGCCTGCTACTCATTGCTCCCCAAATAGTAGCTCATTTAGTCTTTAAAACAACCTTAGGAAATAAGTATGATTATTATCCCATTTGATGGAGAAGGAAACTGAGATCCAGAGAGGTTAAGTAACTTGCCTAAGGCCACACAGCTGGGATTAGAATCGGTGAAGATCATACTCTGTCTATAGTCGGCTGCCTCTCATGAAAAAGCTTCAAATGGAGGAGTGCAATCTTCAAGTTTTAGAGAGAGTGATCAGGTGGGGTGTGGACTGACTTTGTGGGAGGAAGAACTAGAACCCTGAATGCTAGTTAAGGTGTTACTAAAATTGTCCCAGTAAGAGGTGAACTTGGCAGTGGCTGCAAAAGGGAATGAAAAGTATGGATTTGAAAAACACATGGGAATTAGAATAGGTAGAACTTTTGATTGATTTGAGATGGAGACAAGGGTGTGTGGGACTAGAATAAATCCCAGATTTGGTTCTGGGTTTAAATCTGATGTGTCATCTTGATTATTTAATTTACTGTCTTTGAACTTCAATTCTGGGTTCAGTCAGGGGTGTCAAACTCATTTTTGCTGGGGACCACATCAGCTTTGTGGTTGCCTTCAAAGGGCTGAAATAATTTTAGGACTGTATAAATGTAACTACTCCTTAACTGTTAAGGAGTTGAAATTACATTCGGCCTTTTGAACGCAGTCACAAGGCTGATGTGGCCCCCAGTGAAAATGAGTTTGACACCTCTGGGTTAAGTGATGACACTGACACTGACAATCCGTTGGAGAATTTGAAATGATGTATGCAAGGTGGCCAGCACCTGCACCTTTGTATGGGACCAGCTGAAAAATTGATAAAATGATTGTTAGCCTGGTGTATTTAAAAGAACAATCAAACTTGAAGAATTTCCCTTTACAATGGACCTGCTCTTGGAAAGGGTCCCATCTTGGTCCTTAATGTTATCAGTTAATACTTTAAACAGAAATGATGCTACGGGCAAAGAACGGGGTGTGGGAGTGAACACAGTGGAGTGGGCAAGGAGGGAAGTGAGGCCCCAGTAAAGGTCAGGAACATCCCCTTATTTCACAATTTCAGCTACAAAAAGTACTTGTTTGCCAGGCTTTTGGGAGGAAAAATGGGAGTGGTAATTTGGAGAAAAACAAAAACGAGAAGAATTGACGATGGGCTGAATTGTCCAAGTAGCTCCTGCCACTTCCCTTTATCTTTGTCTTTGGACATTAAACATAAAATAAAAAGAAACAGCTTTTAGAGAACAGAAAGAAAAGGTAAAATATCTCTCTAAATGCTTTACCTTGTTGGTTTTGGCCAAGTCCTTTATGATGTTTGCTTGGTTTTCATCCTGGGGCTTTACGCGAAACACCTTCTCCCTTTATGAATGCAAAAGATGAAAAATATGAACTGTAAAGTGTTCCCCAGTCCTCTTCCCACGCAGAGATTGCCACACAGGGTGGTGAGATTTACCTGTCAAAGCGGACAGGAGCAACCGCCAGGGTGGTAGCGATGAAACCCACCAGCAGGATGAACTGCATGGTTCTTGCTTGCCTGTCCCCAGATCCTCTGCCAGTTTTATGCCTCAGCTCTTATCTGGAGGAGCAGCTGACTTCCTCTTAGGGTTCTGGTGGATGAAGTGTCCCTCTACCATGCCCCTCCCCATGTTTTCTAGCTGAGGGGAGACAAATGGGGTAGCAACATTAACACTAAAGGCCATACTACTCATTTACATTTTATAATAGGGAATTCCCGTTTTACAGATGGGATGGGAGGCAGATTCCTTTTTAAACAAATAACTTGCCCAAGGTAACAGAGCTAGTATGTTCACAGAGCTGACATTGAACCCAGTTCTTTGTTCTAAAATACTACTCTACCATATGTTTGAATTAAATGATAGAAGGAATCAGTTTAAATTTGCATTTGGAACCTGAGACTCATTTGAGTATCTGGCCACTGAAACTTGCTGGGTGGTCCTTAATAACATGTTTTTTGAAGTTACATTGTAAATTGTTGAATTAAAAACATTTAAATTACAGAATAGTTTTAAAAGATTTTATTTATTTATTTTTAGAAAGAGGGGAAAGGATGGAGAAAGAGAGGGAGAGAAACAATGATTTGTGAGAGATAGATCCATCGGTTGCCTCTTGTGTGCCCCCAATTGGGGACCTGGCCCGCAACCCAGGCACATGCCTTGATGGGAATCGAACCAGTGACCCTTTGGTTTGCAGGTCAGTACTCAATCCACTGAGCCACACCAACCAAAGCAGAATATTTTAAATTTATTAAAATATTATAAGTAATCTAGAAAACATTAATGTGTTCACCATCTAGACTTTATGGTGGTAATACTTTTGCCGTATTTGTTCTGTACCTCTCTTTGTAAAGAAGTAAACATTACAGAAAGAGCTAAAGCATCCACTTCCCCACTCCTTTCCCATTCTCCCCTCTCCATCCTCAGAGGTAGTGCCTAAAGCAGTGAGGACTCGGAGAGGGTGAGATAACATGGGTGCTCAAATGTACATTGGCTGCTATCTTCAGGATCTGGGTGAGGAGGTGCCCAGTAAATGCTTTTATGAAAGTCAAATTAATGAATGTCATTTATAGGCCATTTTAAATAGTTTCCTGGGGGAGGGCCTTTAGTTTTGGACAAAGTTTAGTTAATTATAAGTTATTTGGGAGACAACACACCTTTACCCGGAATCATAGGTAATCTAATAGAGTGAGTGAATCGATCTAGTCAGAGAAGTTATTAGAATTGCCTTTTAAAAATCCCCCTCACATTGACAGATGTATAGGTGGTCATATATGAAACTTCTTAGAGTCATGGTTGCCTATTTTCATTATCAAAATAATATTTTTTGGGGGATTATAGGTTGTAAGTAGCAGCAGTAGTTTATTTCTCTCCATCTGGTAGCTGTGTGATATAGTGTATGACTTTCCTTTATTCCTTCAAAGGTCCCCTTGCTCCAGCCCTGTAGGTGAGGAAGAGGAGGGTTTTCAAATGGTTTCATATTGTTGACATTGGACAAGCTCATCAGCACTAGAAACTCCCAGACCAAATGCTTCTTCTGTTGTTTCTAAGCATATGATTTGCAAGGGTGCAGAGAAAAATAAGAGCTTGACTTGGGATTTACACAGATATAACCTCGGAGTAGCTCCCAAACACTGGCTACTTTACCTTGAGCAGGCTGCCTAGTCATTCTGGGCCTTGGTCTTCTCATCTGTAAAATGGGGATGCAAATGCATTTCTAAAAAGTGGCTGTGAGGGCTAAATGAGGTAGCACATGTAAGGGACTTGGTGGATGGCAGGTGCTAAAAAACATGCTGTGACCTCTAGGTAGGGGATAAAATTGTCAGATTCTGTAAACCAACTGACACTGGCCACTGGCAGGTCACACAGCTGACGAGTACCAGAACGGATTGCCTGGCAGACTAAAGTGTGTGCTGTGACCTTCGGGGGCGACACCTCCCTCTATATTTGTGTCATTGTGGGCTACTTTAAGAATTTTTTTTATGTAATAACTTTGCTGTTTGGAAATTTATTTTCTGATTCTAAAAGTAATAAATTCCCATTGAAAACAATTTAGCAAAATATAGGTAAGTTGAGAGAAGACAACAGAAAAATCCATGAATTCTAACATTCTGATATATTTCTTGAATCCTCTGTGTGTGTGTGTGTGTGTGTGTGTGTGTGTGTGTGTGTGTGTGACTAGTTTTAAAACTATAGAAAAGACTTCTATATATTTTTTTTTTAGGTCAAGTAGGAAGGACACCTCTATTTTATTTTGGGATCTAGATAAATATTTTAAGGATCCTGATACCTCTCAGGATAAGACTCAAAAATAAATAAATCTTTGACTTGTTAATGTCTATTGCATATTGACAGTTCCCTGTTTTTGGAATAAGACATAAGTGTGTGATGCTTTGAAGACCTCTCACTTCTCCCTAGTGTATTTAGCTTCTGAAGAATTGTACAATAGATGGAGTACAAGAATATACTGATGCTTTTTTTTCAGAACAGGTCATAGATTTTTGACAAGCACCATTCAGTACAACTTTAAATTACTGTAGCAAGATTCATAAAAAGCCTTGGCGTGTGCATGGACTGGGCAAGTTTTGGGGCACTGTTTCAGGATTGACTGTGTAAGACAACGTGTTTCATAGGTTCAATTAATCATTTTTAAAAGAGATTTAAAGTAGAAGCTTCACATGCCAATAATTTTCCATCTTCCTGGATCTTTGTACTCCTAGGATTTTTCAGTAGTATATGTCTAACCACAATTTAAAGTATCACTTTATTTTAAACTATGCTTTTCTGCATGTTTTTCAGACCATATTCTTATAAGAAAAATATCCTAGAAAATGGAAGTCAGAATTCTCTTGTAATTTATTAAAATCTTTCAAATATTTCTCTGACTTTAAATCGAATCCAATACACCTCAGAAATACCTTTAGGTATTTCACAAAGGATATGGTGAAAGATAAATTTGTTACCTCTAATTGTGGGTGTTGGATTCATAACATTGAAACAAAGCTGCCTGGCAAAATACTGCAGAGAATCTTGTCCTCAGTCGTTGTAGCCAAGGCAGCATCTCTGGACAAAGGCCTGGGTGTGTGATTCAGGCAGTGTCAGACCTGGCCAGGGGACAGTGACTGCCTGCTCCCATGAGATGACCCAAGAGGATCATCAAGACCCCATCTGGTGCCCAAATAACTGCATTAACTGTCATGACTACGCCTCTTCTGTCTAGGCCTGAAATTCCCTCCCACCAGTTCACATAGTTGCTTGGCAAAAACAGATAAACACATGGAATGTAGTCCTAGGTGTGTGAAACTTTTATAATCCAGTCTGGAAAACCAGTTTTGTTATTTTATAGCCAAACCATTGGAGAAAAGAGAGATTCATGGGCCATTCCTGTGTTGTTGGTTAATTGCTGCTCCGAGGGAGATGAGAATGTGGAACTGAAGGAAGGGCTCACAGTCCGTCCTGGGCTCTAGGGCTGGGAGTAAGTTAAAGGGGGAGAAGAGATGCCCTGACAGCCAGGGGTGCCTGAGGTGGCAAGTTTGGGCTGGCGCCCTCGGCAGTCTCTGGTCAGCTGGGCAGGAGGGCATATGGCACCATTGCATTGGGAAGGATAAAGCGGATTTTTCTGTTTTTTTTTTTTTCCGTTTAGCTCAGGCAAGTGACATTCTTAGCCAGTTAGCTGACATTCTCAGCCAGTTGGCAACAGATATAGCAAAAATGCCCCAGTGCAGGAAATCTCAGTTACATGGGATTGTAAATGAGAGTATTTGTGTATTTGCTCACCCGATCCTTATTTTTCTTCTTAAAAATTCCTTGTAATTTTAGGAAAGCCCATACATATTCCTAATTTCTATTTCAAAGCATTCAATTTAGAGACTTTGGAAGGTTCTTTATGGTTTACTCACATAACTTCTGAACTTTGGGTCACCGCATCCCTTATTTAGGGGTCGATGTTATCTGCGAGAGGCAAGTAAGGGAGTGTGCTATGGAACTACCTATGAACTGAAAGATACACCTCCAGCGAGAAAACTTCACTCACGTAGCTGCAGCTGAGCTAGCCTTCCAATTCACAGCATGGATATAACTTAAATTGGAATGGGGGAAAGATAATTTAGCTAAATTACATCTGTTTTTTAAATTACCATCAGTACTGCTTAAGAATTTATAGGGATTTCTTTTGCCCTTAAGATGTCTCTTTTTATCTTCCTATTTAAATAATATATTACTAAAGTGTGTTGATATTTGCTTGACAAATTGTAGCAGCTTCGCTGCTACCATCTAGTGGACAATTAATGCATTAATCATTCTTCAGCTTGACAGCTTCTAAACAAACCATTGGTACTTCAGAGGATTCTTTTTGGTTTGGCTTTGTGTCCCATACTATCATTTTTAATTATTTTTTTATTGAGGTAATGTTGGTTAATGACAGTATGTAAATTTCAGGTGTACAACATTGTAAGTCAATATTTGTATCCTCTATTGCTTGCTCTTTTTTCCCCCTATGGTTTTTTCTTTTCTTCTTCTTTTTTTTAAGTTCTCACTTGAGGACATGCTTATTGTTTTAGAAAGAGGGGAAGAGAGAGAGAGGGAGAGAAACATTGATAAAAGAGAGAAACATCAATGGTTTCCTCTAGCACATGCCCTGACCCAGGATCAAACCCACAACCTAGGTGTGTGTCTGAGCAGGAATAGAACCTACAACCTTTTGGTTTACGGGGTGGTGCTCCAGCCAACTGAGCCATGCCAGCCATGGCTATTGTGTGCTCTTTTGATGCTGAACACAAAGTAGAATTCTTATTTTGAATAAGCAGTGTCACCGATATTTTAACATACTTTGCTAGATGTGGAACTTTATTTTCCTTGAATCCGCACAGAAAACAATAAGCTAATATTTTGATTATGAATTTGAAGTAAGGGACACCCTCAAATTATAACTAAATACATATTATTTAAAAAAATTGACCTTTGCCACAATACACTCCAACGTTAGCATGTTCAGTTCTGATTCTGGAAAACTTCAAGTTGTGGAATGATTTTTGGTGCAGCCGGGATTCCAGACACCTCCTGTTTTACCTCCAATCTGCCTCCCACACCTTAGTCTGGTGGGTTTTTTAAAAGCTGATCCTGCCATCTACGACTTAACGTATTCAATTGCTTTCCATTGTCCCTAGAACAATGTTCCAAATCCTTAAGATGACCTGCCTGACATGGTCTCCAGCTCCTTCCTCAGCCCATTCATGTACCCTCTGTCCTCAGCTCTCTAAGCTTCACCCTCTGGCTTTCTTCTCTCTGGTTCTGAATACTCACAGGGCCTGAAAGGGGTGCTTGTTTTGTCAGCTAATTGTGATGTATTCTTCAGGATTCAGCACTTCTTGAGAGAACCCTCTCCCCCACATCAGGTAAGTAGATCTTTTAATGTTTTTATGTATGTATATATGTATGTATGTATGTATGTATTTATGTATTCCAACACTTACTTGCTTAATGTAAATTAATGAATTATTAAATAATAAATTAAATATTTGTTTCAGGTCTGTCTTTCCAAATGGCTTATACAACCATTGAGGGCAGAAATGTTGTTTTTCTTTTTCATTCATTCATTGGTCTGTTCTCAATTGCTTCGGAAAGTGCTTGGCATGTAATGGACAGGTCAGAAAATAACTTGAGTGAGCTGAGTGAGAGGAAAGCTAAACCAAGATGGGGGTCCTCTCACCTATACTATGGTTTACGATCCTAAATATCCCCTTACATTTATTTTTCTTGCAAGCCCCCATCGTAACTGTGCATCTCTGTGCTCTGCCTGTGTTGGCTGATACCCTGAGGACTTGAACTCCTGTGTGTGCTGACCCACATCATTACCTGTGCACAGCTTGCTTAGTCATTTGTTCACATCATTTTTCCCCAAAGAAGTAGGTAATCTGTCAGGTTTCCCAATTACAATGATTCACTTTTATTATGGGAAACATTAAAAGATCCAAGTAATTTAATAGGCCCAGAAGCTTAAAAGAAGCATTGGGATCTGGAAGTATTTAGGCAAACAGAAATTATAATTCAGGACAAAAAAGTGAGAGTGAGCATTTTGAACGAAGGCTCTCCACATGCTTGACTAGTATAGATGCTCCAGGACGTAGCCGGTAATGTGCTTGAGGGCCAGCATCGTCTCCTCACAGGTTGGCCGGATCTGGGATTCAGGAAGGGTAAAGCCGTATCTGCCTTTGTCCCGGAGTTCGAAGGTGAAGGAATATTTGATTCCTTGGTCATAAGCCCAATCATCAGAGCCTCCAGCAGCAGGATCTAAAATGTGCAAACAGCAGAAAAAAATCTTTACACCTAGGACAGAAATTTTTAAAGATGCCAGGTCCTTTTTATAATTGCAAATGTTTCACTGTGCAACATAAAATAGGTAGGCTAGTTGTCTAGTAAAGTGGATCCTAAAAGATACGGGGGCTACTTAAAAAATTGGTGCAATGTTACCTCTATACCATTTTTGTAAGAATGACGTGTTAAATACCTTAGGAAGTCTGTAACTGTAGTATATGAACTTCTCAGTGTGCCTGTAGGCTATGGTAAACTATGTTACATTGGCTGTAATTTGTTTACAAAACATGTGTAATTTCTGGGAAAAGAATGTGTATCTCCTAGGAAAATAAGAAGCGCTGCGTGAAGACTGACGAGAGGGAAGGACTCCACACCCTGCAGACGCTGTGCTGCATGATGAGGTCAGAGCAGCCAGAAGGCAGGGCTAGGCCTTCACTTCTGTTTCCTCAGGGCCTAGCACGTGTCCTGGCGTAGATGAAGCATTCATTCATTAACAACTATGATGCCACTGCCACATAGATTGTATATTCATTCATTCACTTGTTCTTCATTCGTTCCATCATTCATTCGTTCATTCTTTCATCTATGTAATTCAGTCAATGACATGCAGCCCCACTGTGTAGCAGGCCATTGGCTCAACTCTGGGGAAGTCAGGACAAAGGAAAGGCGTGGCCTCCGCCCTTCCAGGTCTCACAGTATAAAGTAGACAAGATGTCCTCAATATATGAATAGATGGGTTATTTCTGCTAGAACCCCTTAAAAATAGCAAACCCATTGGATTCAGAGCAGTTCAAAAAAGGACAGAAATACAGAAAACTGTGTTTTACATAAAGCTTTTAAAAAGTGCCTTAGGATTAGAGCCTGTCCAATTGCATGGGAGGCCCCTTGATGACAGGACTGGGTCTTTTTCCTTGTATTTCTAGGCCTTTCAGATGCAGGGCAGAAAGAAATCACACAAGGGCAAAGAAAAATATCAGTAGAAATTGAAAACATAGCCTGCAGAATGTGCCTTCCCAGTGAAGCCCCAAGGTTCTGGGGTCCAGCCCCCACCTAGTTCCCCTGCTCTGTGTCTCTTGTCCACTTGTTTGCACAGCCCAGGTGACTGGTTAGCCAGAGAAATACCCCTCTTATGCTCTCCTCAGGCCATTGTCCTTCTAGACAAAGCTTCTGGGGCACGATCCTGGGTAATCATTGCTGGCACGACGGGCTGGCTTGGTTAGTCCTTGGTGTGTTCTTTCCTTTGCACCCTTCTGTCCCAGCATGTAGCTCACCTGTGTCCATGTTCCCTGCTTCCCTGCTGTGGGTTCTTTGAAGACTGTGCTGGTCCCTTTCTTCCTTCTCTCCTTCCCTCCTCTCCACCCTTCCTTTTTTCCCTAGGACCTAGTAAGGGGCTGGCACACTACAGATGCTCAATAGGTGTTTACAGAGAGCGAATGTCTCCTGAACAGAAAACTGACATATTTTATATAAAATTCACTGTCAGGCAGAAGCCACATGCTTTAAATGATCAGAAAGGAAAGGCTCTAGGAACTATTTGTTGTCTTTTTAGGCATGGGGGCTCCACACAGTTCTGAAGCCCAGACTCACAGATTGTGGTAGCTCCTGGGCCGTATGTGTACTTGGTGCCATGCAGTGTGGCCAGTTCTTTCACGGTAGCTTTAGCCAGGGCATTCTGCAAAAAGACCAGCAGTAGGTGAGTAAGTAAATCAGAGCACATAGTGACAAAAAACAAACAAATGAACAAACAAATACCTACACATTATTTTGAGGACATTGAAGAGGTGTAAGTCACAGTTCTGGTTCATGTTTCATACTTACCAGAACCCATTACAATTTGTCCTTGGAACTTAGCCATGCGATCCCAGTGACTACCCCAAAAGGATGTGTTCCCCTAATGCCCCAAGCAGTCACTCTGAGCTTCCCTCTGTCACACGCACAATGTGTCATATCATGTCAACACCACTTGCTGGCCTCTAAGTTCTCTGACTTTTTCTTTTTTTCTCAGTGGCCCCAGGGTCTAGCTCAGGGCTTGTCACTTAGAGATTGTTCAGTAACTATTTGTTACAAGTCTGAAGATGGTTAGCACTCTTCTTACCCAGTTATCTCAGAATTGGTTTATTTATTTTAAATCACTGTTACAGTCAAGTATGAGTTCTGGGAGTAGGTTCTGTTTTAGTCAGAGGACAGTCTTTTGCTTCATTTTCTTCTTTTATTTACATAGAACTTAGTTGTGTTTTATTTTTTTCTGGAATTCTTATTTTGGCTTGTGAAACAATTTTTTTAAACCTTAGTTCAGGCTAGAGAAATGAGGCTGTAGCAATCTGTAACTGTCCCAGATATCACATTTATCGACATAACAAAATGTCATTGTATATTAAAAGATAGGTCACATCTCAGGATTAGTTTGACAAATTTATCTTGTCTCTGGAGCTTGTGAGGAAAGAGCGAGAGGAAAGGATGTCTTCATGGTTGTACCTAGGTTGTGTGCCCATTACAGTCAAACAAACAAAAATCATATACACACAGAATGACCCCAAACAGAAACACAGATCCCCTGGAAATGTGGCAGGTTATGAAGTCATGATAAATCCATGACAGAATGATGGGAGTTGGGGCAGGAGCATTGGAAACTACACGTATGAATGACTGAATAGCCAGTGCAATCCCCAGTCCAGCAAAGAAATGCTTAGGAATTGGCAGTTGCAAGCATGTGGGGTAGTTCCAGCTTGGAAGAGTTGTAGACTGAAAAACTAGAGAACATTTATTCTGTTTCAAAATGCAGAACATTGAATTCTAGAATAAGTAGAAAATATTAACTTATGTGTACTCTTCTTTTCTTAGAAGTGGCATCACCCTCTCCAAGGACCCGTTGCCTACTGGCCCCTGCACTTAGTTCCTCAAGAGAGTGGGGGCTCTGTACCCAGTCCCTCCTTGTTCCTTAAGTGCTCTAACATGCACTGACACACTGCCTATTTAAATGAATCATTAGAAAAGCAAGGCCCACATGGGCTGTCTGGGGAATACAGATTTGAAAATTTGTTTACTGTAAGAGAGAAAGCCACAATTCATCCTGGCTATGAAACTAGCTATATTTCATACTTTGGCATCATAATTAGGTCTTGTACATATGCTTGGAAAACTATGAGGTTAGTGATGAAAACAGAATGATTCTATTTACAATGGAGCAACTTCCTTTGGTTCTTTCTCTAATATTAAAACCAGTTTAGTAGAGTCTTATGTAAATTTGATGAGGGCATGTCTGTAAGACTTCAAGGATTCTAGCTCCCAAAGAGTCAATGCTTCATCAACGAAGTGGTAAATTAGAAACTTTAAAAAGAATTGTAACATTTAAATCATGATTTTTTGGTTTGGTCAATTGAAATGATGCAATTTTTTGTAGTTAACTTTTTATTCTCAGAACTGTGGATAGTAACTTGAAAATTTTAGGGTTTCACTTTCCTTTTTTCCCAAACCAGTAAACTATCATGGGCTTCTTCTCTCTGCATGGAGTCTTTACTCTGTGGTCTAAGTGTCTGGTTCCTGCTCATCTTATTCTGACCAACACACTAGAGGTAGGTCTTCTCACCCCCCATTAGGGCCTTTTGCCAAATAGAATAGGACTACTCTGCAAACATTGTATAATACTCAGACTAAAACCATCTCTTAGTGATGTGAAACACGGTGAGGTACTAATTCTTTTGGCAGGTAAACAGCATGTTTTTACTGTTCTACAGTTTCTTTGATTGGCCATTACCCAAGGCCATCTCTAGTTAGTTATTTTTCTGTAAGGCAGAACATTTGATCCTAAAAAACTTTTATTCCTCCCATAGTTACCTTCTCCAGGCATTTCATCTGTTTGTTTTTTCCCCTTCAGCCTTGAATTACTGCTTTTATTTGGAAGAAATATGAGTTCAGTAAGTCCCGGTGATCTCAGGCACAGCACTGTGACTGTAGCTAGCAATACTGCATTAAACACGTGAAGGCTGCTATGAGAATAGAGCTTTCATGTTCTCACCATAACGACAATAACCAAATGGTAGTTGAATGAGGTAAAGGATGTGTTGACTAATGTGTAAACATTTCACAATATATACATAGATCAAATAAAAGTATTACCAGTATATTATAATATGCCGGTTATGTCTCAATAAAGCTGGAAACAAAAAGATATATGATTCTCCAGGGTTAGTCCCAAGTGTGAAAATTTATAAAGACTAGAGAGGATTTA